>JAUJPO010073708.1:0-11448 GCA_032270745.1 Tiaropsis multicirrata
AACACCGAAAGCGCGCTCGCCTTAGCAGCCATATTGAATTACTTTTGACCCCGGTGTTTCCCCGAAAAAGTAATCGGAATATCAGGGAATCGGGGAAACATGTTTTTTCAGTCTCCCCCGCCTCCTGAATAATAGGGAAATTAATGTTCAGCTTTGGCTGACCAATAAGAAGATCGGTAAACCTGATGTTAACGGATTAACAATTTTTATCTTCGATCCAAACAAAAAATAATTAATAATGTCAAAAAGTGCCGCGTTTAGGTCAAAGGTCAAAATATCTTTTAAAAACAGTTTTGTGAACCACGAAAAAACTTTCTTTAAGGCCATTTTTGGCCAAAATCAGCAATTGGGTGCTGTCGCATTTGTAGGTATCCGAATACCTAACTTTATGTAAAAAGTAAGAAAAAAATAATGAACCAATCTCGCGAAAATCCCCAAAAACCTCTTTTTAAGGCCGTTTTTGGCCAAAATCAGCCGTGAAGAAATTTTCCTTAAAAATCGGGTTCCGTCACATTTGAGGGTATCCAGATGCCCATCTTTGCGCAAAAAATCAGAAAAAACTAATGAACCAACTTAGAAAAAATCCTCAAAAATCTCTTTTTCAGGCCGTTTTTGGCCAAAGTCGGCCGCGAAAGATTTTTTTTCGAAAATCGGGGTTCCGTCACATTTTGGGTATTTCCATTTTGCGTTGTGCCAAAAATCAGAAAAAACTAATGAGCCAATCCTGAGAAAAGCTGGTAACAGACGGACAGACGGACGGACGAACGGACGAACGAACGGACATAGGTTAACTTATAGGACCTCCAGGTAGGTCCAAAAGATAGATTTTTGATAGAATTAGATCATTTGGTTAATCGTTAAAACGATGAATTCTCTTTCGTCTATGTTCGAGACGATACTTTTCTATACTTACAGGCATATAAGGGTCCGACAGAACAGAAAGAAAATATTTATGATTGTTTCCTTTAACCAAATCCGTCTGACAACTCTGCAAAAAAGAAAAGATCAATTTGTTAAATATTAAGACTATTGCCATCCAAGTATTAGACATTTACAAATAAGGTTGATATCATAACTAACTAAATCATCTGATTAAATGAATAATACTTATTTAAAAATGGTTGAAAAAGCCTTTTTAGAAAGTTAAAAATGTAATCCAGAGAATTTTAGAGTCATTTTAATCAAGGCCAAAAAAAAAAGAGTCTTATTTCCGGAAATCGCCCTAGTGAACTTTTTTTCATACATCACCCGGCCGCTACCCGAATATCTTTTTTGGTAGCGTATAATCATATATAACAAAGCTATTAAAAAAACAAGCTTTAATGGATAGATTATTATCAGACAACGTTTCTAAAGAAACTTTTATAAAGATTCCAATTAGGAACACAATAATAATATTAGTAAACGTTGTTCGAGTTCATTTCTGCCGTTATACATTATTACAAGTAGAAAATAGTGGAAAATTACAATTTTCTTCATCACCCGCATTTCCGGAAGCAAGACTACTTGTTTTATTCGGCATGAATTCTTACACTGTCCACTGCCAATATTTTGGCCCAAATGAAAACCATAAGTGGACGTATTTCACGAGCTGTACTCTGCAGCAATTTCAATACATAATGGAAAATACCAACATTGAGAGCCTAAAAAGGAAGGAAGCCATAGCAAATTAAGTAAAGTTGAGCTTCTATTGATCGAAAACATGATGTTTTGAGTGTGATATCTCAATATTATTCTTCACCACGGAAAGTCATGTGATATACTTCCAACCAATAAGATTTAATCATTTCGAGGGAAAAACAAACACTATGGTTGAACTCACTACAAGATTTTGTTTACTGAAAATGTTCAGTAAGGGTTCTTCTCAAAAATAAATTCGGCTCGCGAGCCGAATTTACTTTAATCAACAAAACTTTCGCGTGTCGAGAAATTCGCGAAATTTTTGCATTTCGCGGGAATAAACTTTCGCGAATTAGATGTCTTAGAAAATTTCACGAGAATAAACTTTCGCGAATGAGTCTTTGTTCAAAATTTTTGACGTTAAAAAAAAATAATTTTCATGTTTATTTTCCAACCGACGTATAAAAAATCGTGATAATAGATTTTTGAGGAAAAAATATTTTTTGCGAGAACAAACTTTTGCGAATAAACCCAATGAGAATTTTTCGCGGAATCAATTTTCGCGAATTTGACCAAAACACTCTTTCCGTGAAAGTTTTTTCGATTAAAGTAGCCGATTTATCTCAACAAGCATTCGCTTAGCTAAGCCGAATTGATCCACTTCGTGTGCTTAGCTAGAGCTGAATTAACTCGCTTAACTAGAGCCGAATTAATTCGCTTACAGGCCTCACACTCTAAAAATCATAAAAATTCAAGAAAAATAAGTTTTCAATAACATGATTGCTTGGAAAAATGATTGAGAGGGTTACCACCAGGTGACAGGTTAAAATATAGAAAATAATTATTTCTGTCCTACAAGTCCTAATCATGATAAAGTTAACGTTCTCTTCATTTGGAGGATCCATCATGGTTGGATCCGACAAGAAATTTTTTGAAAATTGATACTTGCAGCTAATTACCAGAGTTACAAAAATCTTTGATGTAAGAAAAATTTTTCCAGCTTTTTAAGCCCTAAAAAGGTACTCTTTTCCAGCTTTTCGAGCTCAATTCCTGAAAAAGACTACTATTCCAGCTTTTCCAGCTTTTCGAGCCCAATTCCTGAAAAAGGCTATTATTCCAGCTTTTCCAGTTTTTCGTTGTGCACTTTCAGGTTTTTCAATGAAAATTCAAGAAAGATATCTAAAAGTTTTCAAAAAGTCTTTGCTTGGGAGATAAGTCAGAGAGTCATGCCCAACCATTGACAGGGGCCATGCTACAATATTGAAAATGAAACATTTCGTTCAGAATTACTCGTCATAATAAAACTTTCTTTTCATTTGGAGGATCCAACATGGTTGGATCTGAGAAGAAAACTTTTGAAAATTGATACTCACAGAATGCCTATAAAAGTTATGAAAATCTTTCAATGATTTCTCGGATTAAAATGGTGGAATTATAGGCAACAGCTTTTTTCATTGACAGATTCATTCATTATTTTATGCTTTTTTCTGCTTTTTTTGGCTAATTTTCATATTTATGATTTTATGCCGACTGTGAGGCCTGTAAAAGGAACTTTTCTTGTCAGTGTGCTGATTTTTTACTTGCTTTTTTGCATCTTAGTTCAATATAACTTTCGAAGGTTAGGTTGTTATCGAAGGTTATGCCCAGTATTTTTGCCTCACTTTTATTCGAGACTCCTTGATCTTGTATAGTTACTTTGAGTTCTCTATTTGTCTCGTTTGCAATGAACTCAGTTTTCTCGGCGTTTCCTTTCATTTGGTTATACGATAACCACTTAAAAATTGTAGCTGCAGCTGTGTTTAGTTCATGTTCAACTTGCTCCCAATAAGTGGCTACTGACAAAGGTGTTGTATCATCAGCATAATAATTAAAAACATTTGCTTCTCTTAATAAGTAGATATTAAAAAGTAACGGTCCTAAGATGGACCCTTGCGGGACACCGACTGATAAATCATGCCAAGTGCTGTTACTGTTCCCTATTCTAGTTCTCTGTTTTCTTTTTAACAGGTAGTAGTCCCCAACGAGTTCTTTTGTATTTTTGTCAAATCCATAGGCTTCTAACTTTGCAATTAATAATAAGCCATGCGAAATACAATCAAAGGCTTTTGAAAGATCAATTAATAGCACTCCAAATTTTTGCTTGTCATCGATTGCTTTTTTTCATATTTCTGTTAGTATTAGTAATGGTGTTTGTGTACCTAAACCTTTCCGGAAATTTATATCGGAAAGCAATACGATTTGAATGGAAAAACAAACAAAGAAACAAATATAATGAAATTTTGCACACTTTGTTAGACATTCTTTTCTTCTTTCACACTCCAAAAGAACAAAAGGTAAGAACGCAATACATTGATTGGAATCTCTATAAACCGGGCATTTATATAACGGACACTATTCGTTGGAGCGAACGGACTGATTCTTTTCAATTCATATACATTTCAGTGGAGCGAACGGACTGATTCTTTTCAATTCATATACATTTCAGGCATCTCTATAAGACAGACACTTTTTTGGGAAAGCTTCCACTGTATTGAAATGAGCATTTTTGAAATGAAATTTCAATTGTCAGTCTAGTAAAACGAGATTGCTATGACATTCCTTATAAAGAATTTAAAAATATAAATATCTTAAAACTCTCAGTGAAAGAGAAATTCTACCGGATGTGAAGTAGCATTGATCCTAAGATTCTAGTAATAAAATTTCTTCTCTTTTTCGTTTCAGCTATCCATTTCAGATCTTCATTTGGTTATCTCCCTGGAGAAGATGAGCCTCAAAGAAAACACAGGATTTCATCGATAACTATTCATTGGTCAATTCTCTCAATGAACGCGTTCGAAGCCTCGACAACGTTAAGAAGTTTTTGGATAAGAGAGGTCCATCAAATTACAATTTAAAAAGAGAAATGGCGAAAAGGCAAGGGAGGTGATTTTTGTAATATTTTGTACACTTCAAAGTTTTATTTTAATATTTTAGTCATTTGCAAGGTCTGATGGTACTCGATTGTCACTATGAAGTTTTTATTGCTTATTTTAAGATAAATACTTGAATTGATTTATCAATTGTTCATTTATTTTACTACAAAAATCAAATAGATTGTCATGCATAACTTAAGGGCTTTCGCAAGTACCTTTTTTTTTTACAGAGACCCCAAAATGCACGAAAGTTGGTATAAAAAAATGACGCGGAACCTAATCCCGTCTTTAAACAATCCTTTTCACTTTCAAAGTCAAACCTGCCCCCTTCCCTTGGATTCATTTAACTCTTTAACTGCTGGTAACGCGAGTACTTCCGTCATCGCCCTCATGTCATGTATTCTTGTCACTCCCATTTTGAATTTGAAATCTAAATTTTGACAACCTCATCAAGACAATTACACAGGATCAAAAAAGTCTCCGAAATTGGTGTTTTTGGAGAGATTTTGACAACCCCACCAAAACAATTACACATGAACACATAAGGGATTAGTCTGTAACAAACAGACAAACAGACAGATAAACAGACAGACAGACAGACGGAGATCGTCAAAATCAGGCCATCAAAAGAAAAGTTAAAAGAGTACCTTTTTCTCCAGCAACAAAAGTTTGAAGAGTACCAAAACCTAAAAATTGAAAAGTATCTGAAAATTAAAAAACGGCATTAGGAAAATAACTTTAGAGAAAACATAAAATTTTGGTGATGTATTTAAAAAAAATTAATTTGGCAGGAATCTAACTTGCTGGCCGATGATGAAAAAGTTTATCAAAGTTAAGTTACCCTAGAGTACAGTTAGTTATTTTCACCAACCTTTTCTTGCTGGCGGATCACAGAAAAAATTAGTTTATCAAAGCTAGTTACCAACCTTTTCTTGCTGGCGGATCACAGAAGAAGTAAGTTTATTAAAGCTAGTTACCAACCTTTTCTTTGAATTCAGCAACAATATCAGCTATACTAAGCCCCATGTGGAACAAACTTTCCCCAATGGCCATAGATGAGATTTGTTGTGTCATACGATTGAAACATTCCTGAGTAACAAGAAAATAAAGAACTAAAACTTGACCATAATTTTTTGTTTAATTCTAAATTCGAACAAAACACATCCGTTTTTGAGAAATCTTTAGAATATTCCACCCCTAACACCCTGACGGTAAAAAATCTTCCCTTCCGCCGCAGTTTAAAACTGATTGAAATACTTTCGCTAAGGCGAAATTAATAAAAAGAATTAAATTAAATTTGTTGTCTTTATTCATTAAGATGACCATAGACAGTTTATCCCTTAGAAAAGCTTTTAAAAGACTTTTAAAAGTAGTCTTTGGTCTGGGTAACTACTGAAAACATTGATAATGATTGAAATCTCAAAAAGGATAGAATTATCTTTTAAACAAAACAAAACAAAACAAAACAAAAATCACTTACAACCAAAATACCAGTCTTTGAAAAGTCAAGTTCGTTGAAATAGGCATGGGTTACTAATTCCAGTTTTGAAAGAACAAAGCTATACAAGGGCTGGAACAAAACAAAAAAGATAATATTATAATAATGTACAAAACTTTGATTAACAATAATTTAATTCAGCAAACCAAAACATAGCCAGAAATACTTAAATTGAATTTTCCAGAACATACAGGAGCTTATTATTCCACTTACAGCTTTCATAAGAATGCAAACACTCTTTTGAACCGTTGTTCTTGTCACATTATCATCTTTGTTGATCAATTTCTAAAATGTTTTGAGTTGAAATGAAAGAGTTTGAATACTTTATCCTGCTTTATCACATATAAAAGACATTCTAAATTATAATAAGCAATAGTACTTTTTTACAAGACTTGAAAAAGCATTGTCCGACCCAAAACACACTCAGACATGTAACATATGCAACAAAGATCAAATTCTAGATATCTTGTCCGACTGTGCTCAAGATCATTATTTCAAGGCATTCTTTTATATATACAGCCAAAGGATAGAGCATTTTTTTAAAGGAAGAAAGTGATACGGACACTATGTAGAGAAAATAAAAGAAATATAATTTTGGTCATAAGAGCCAACTTGACATACTTTGCTATCGATTTGGCGGAAGCAAGCAACACCATAAACAGTATCAGTTGAAACTTTTGATCCTTTGGTTAAAGCAGGCAGATGGAAGAAAGAATGATCTAAAAATCAAGATGTAAAAAATGTGAAATAACATTCATTGCACACTCTTCTGCACTCTTGAGTAGCTTTTTTGTGGAGAAAATGATTCATAAGTTTCAATCTAACCCTGACATTTCTCAGGCTTGCAAGGCCAAAACAAATATACAAACATTTACTGACTCGATACAAGTATACTGGTTTCCATTCGGTGGTCTCCAGCACGTCTTTTCTGTTTCTCTGTTCTGATTGGTCTCAGATATAACATAACATCAGTTTGTTAGGACTAGGTAATGTTATCTCCGAGAGCAATCAGAACAGAGACATATACAAGTCGAGAGCTGTGCTTGGTAAGTGGAGACTGGGCTGGCAGATAAAAACTCATCATAATTTTATTTTTCTAAAATGAGCAGGGTATTTAAAACCAACCATCTTCATAGTTATGAGCACCATCAGGCATTGCAAGATATGGTAATGCATTCCATTGCCGAGGGATAAAGATTTCTCCTTCTTTTACGTCTGCCAAAGGATCTTTGAAGTCAATTGGAGGGTAACAAAATTCAACCTGAAATTACAATGAAATTTGCAAGGACATGTCAACTTTGATTCATGTTCTCTGATATTATATTATTATGTTATTTTTGCATACAAAAAAAGTGAAGCAAAATTTGAATAGGCCGGCTGATAAGCCTGAAAGGAAAGTTTTTTCTTGTTTTGTGCAAACTTTCATTCTAAATTTACATGTGCTCCAAATCGTCACATTTAAAGTGCCAAAAAATCATGAAAAGGAATTGTGGTAGTTATTCAAAGTAACAGGAATAATAATAATAATAATAACAAATTAAATAAAATGAAAATAATAATATACTGACTTGTGTGCCTTTCTGATGATGAAAACCAATAACAAAAATATGGAGAACTGTAGATTGGTCTACTTCTTTCTCTGCCATTTTTAATTAATTTTCTGTGAAAAAAATAAATCAAAAAATGTACAATGTACAATTAGCATTCTCATTAAAAATTTGATCCTATTTTATTTTTTTTAAATAAATTCAAACAATCTAAATCATGCACATGCATTATACAATAAGGATTAACTCTGATGTTAGTTTTAAAAACGTAGGACAAAGTATTGAAGTTAGTAAAGATATATTAGCATTGTTATAGTTTCTAAAAATTAATAAAATCTAATGATAAAAAAATAAAAGGATAAAAATGTAAACAAAAGATAAACGTTACTGTAGGCTATGACTAAAAGAGTTCTTCAATGACTGATCATTAGTTTTTAATGATACATTTAATGCCCAGTAGGTTTCCACAAATTCTTCTACCAATGATCTTTATGCTTGCATCCTTCTTTTGTTTTTCTAACCACTGTTTCACTTCTTGGTTATCAGTTCTCGGAACATGACCTAACAATTCCCTGGTTTGTTTACCAATGATTTTCACGGCATCATTGTCATATTGGTTGTTTGAATCCAGTTTAAATTGGTATGAAGTATTGGCATAGGCAGTGTTACAGCATGTATAACGTCCGTGTTGACTCCAGCTCAATCCTTTTTTATGAGCTTGGGCACTACTTCCACAAAATTCTGAACCATCATCACTGACATAACATTTTTGGAATCTGCCTCCATTGTCGCATTTGTATCTATGGTTACTTCTGATGTCAAATTCAATCACAATATTGCTTTCGTCATCTGAATCTATTTCTTCATCATCACTGGCCTCGTTAATACTTTCTTTGTCATCACTGTCTATATAATCACTTTCCTCTTTAGAACCACTTTCTTTGTCATCATCTTGATTCTGGTAGGAGGGTGATTCTTTCTTTGAAAGTAAATTTGAATCTACTTTTTCTTGTTCTGGGTTTATTTCAGGAAGGTTTTCCTTATCTTGTTTAGACCGCTTAGTTGCCGGATTATATTCAGACATTGTAAATATGCTAAAACAATGTTAGAAATAGATGCAGTTATTAAAATGAATTAAATCACGCCACAGTTAAAATTTAAAAAAATTTAAAGTTAAAACGTCCATCACACTTAGGTTTCAAAAATAGTAGTTATTCTTTAATAATACCCTAATCAGCTTACAATTTAAATTTTTTGCATCAATTATCTTTTAATGTTATGAAGAGAAAATCATATCATAAAAATATGCTCTTATTCATATATACACCCTTTGTCGACCCTTTACTGATATCTTGATTAAGCAGGAATATCGTGCCGAGGGGGCCTCTTAGCTTCATGAATACACAGCGAATGCTCTAAAAAGAACTTCATCACGATGGGGCAATAACAATTCAGCCTTACTTGAATTAGGTCTTGTTTGTTTGTGAACAACAGGTGATAGTTACTTCTTATATCTTGTTTTCATTATTTTTTCTGTCTTTCTTTCTTTGACAATACGATAAAAAAAGAAAAAAACTTTTTTCAGATTTTTTGTAAAATCATATGGTAATTACAGCTTCAATTACCTTTGATACCTTGTGAGTTGAATTTCCCATACTGATGAAATTTGATGTATTCTCAAAGGTAAAGAATATAAAATTTGTTGCTTAATTAAAAAACCTATGTTGATTCTTTTGAATGTTATCTAATCAAGGACAAAATAAAATTTAACATTATCCCTTAATGCCATGGATGTATTTCTTTTCTTTACCTTGCCGAGAAATCATTGATGTTTCTCTTAAGTTATTTCTCTTTTCATGAATCTGATAAATATTAATCTCAAAGAGTGCACTCTTAAGTGTCTGTTATTTCTAGTTATAATAAAGTTGCAACATTTATTACGAAAAGTTAAACTTGCTATTAAATTATTTTTAGTATTCTTGATTCTTGTATCATACACCTGAAATCCCAAAGGCTAAAACATTATTTTCTCCAGTATAATATCAATTTTTTTGTCTAGAAACCACATTTTTACCTATATTTATGTCAGTTCTTGGTACCTGCTACTAATGTTTTCTGTCTTTTTAGTAAGTAGCGTGGCCATCAAAAGTATTTTTACCTGAGAAGATTAATTTTCAAAATTTTGTGAATAAATATATTTATATTTATGGGTATTTAAGAATGCTAACTCAAAGTTCAAACTCTGTTTATTGCTTTTTAATTCTTTCTTTAATATTTGTAGTTTTTCAATCAAAGAAAGGAAAAAGGGTAGATTTTTAACAAAGAAACAACAGAAATGAGATGGGAGTCAAAATCAACAGACCTTTTAATTTTACTCTGATAAGCATATTCCTAAGTATAATTTGAGGCTGAAAACAAAATTTTGCTAAGTATATTGAGCCTGAAATTCAAAATATAAATAGCAAATTTTCTTTGTAGCTAAACTTCTTCGTAGTTAACAGATACGACAAGATGAAATGTTTTTAAAGCAATTTTTTATATGATAATAAATAGTTTGTGATAAAGAGCTACAAGATTTATTTAACCAGAATGAAAGACCTTGTCGAAAATAATCAAGTTGACCAGTTGTGACAGTGGGGTGTATTTCAATGGGGGCACAGAGACAGGGGTGTTGTAAAGGAAAGATTAATAAATGAGGCCATCCTTAAAAAATTGTTTGTTTCCGGTCCGCGGGTGGGCAAAATCTTCCTCACCCGGGCAGCCGGGATTTTTTTTGTACAAAATTTGAGTCATTTAAGTTTTTGTTTTGACAATGTTGAAGCCTCAAATCTCCCTATTATTGATTTTAAAACCAACGGAATTGGTTATAAAGTTTTTAAAGCTTATTTTCAAACATTTATACCATTCAGGAATAGCAAAAATCAAATGATACATAATATCGTCATAGTAATAAAAAAAAAAATACAAAGCCGGCCGGGTGGCTCGTAAAAAAATTTCACCTGGCCGCGGACCGGAAACAAACGTTTTTTTTAGGGTGGCCTTATATATAATGCTGAAAACTAGGTAGTGGGCGTAATATGAGTCATTCTGGGTTATTCTAGGTCATTTCAGGTTATTCCAGGTCATATTCCAGGTTATTCCAGGTCATTCCAGGTTATTCCAGCTTATTCCAGGTCATTCCCTGTTTTACTACATCCCGTATTTACTTAAACAAAATTTTGACACTTTTCTTGGCCAAGGAAAATAGTAAAAAAGTCCAGCGACGAAGATCAATTTTAGCCGAGGATGCCATTTTGGCATCCTCGCTGCAACTTAGCCACTATATCAAAACTAGCTAATAGCCACAAGGCCTTGGGTGTGCCCGTTGCTATGTTTTTTGGGAAATCGACGTTGGGCAGTGATAACCAAGGGAACAAAAAGCAGGAGCCCCAAATAATTACAGTTTCTGTAAACCATATCAATATCAATAATATGCCAAATGGAAGAGAAATTTCATAAGAGCTCCCAGCAAGAAAAATGTGTAAACAAATACTTTGAAATTTAAAACGGCCAAGTACAAAATGCATAATGCATAACGAATATTGCATAACAGGCATAATGCATAATACCTACTGCATAATGCATAAAACATAACGCATAATGCATAATGCATAATTACGATGGCCCAGATGACTCAAATCACACTTCCGAGTTGAATTTTAATTTACAAGTTATTTGGCTTATGGGTAACGAGTTCCGAGGACAAGTTTCAAGTTATCCTTTAATTGAAGAGTTATTTTGAGTTGATAAAACTTGAGTTACTCAAAATAAGAGTTATGTCGAGTTGTTTCGCGTTGATCGGATTTAAAACCTCCCTAAAGTTATATTTTTG
>JAUJPO010073719.1:0-11447 GCA_032270745.1 Tiaropsis multicirrata
TAAAGGGGAAGTTATACCGTGTTTTCGCTGATTTTTTGCTATTTAAAAAAGTCTACAACCTTTTGTCCGACATTGTAAGTGTAAAAATGCATCTGCAAGTTTTACTGAGAATAACTCACTTGATTGACTTTTTGACTTTCTTGGTATCAGAATACAATATTTTAATGCCATGGTAACCAGCTCCAATATCCACGAGACTTCCTTCTTTGTCCTTTCATGTATGAGAGAAAAATCTTTTTTGGTTTACGCTAAACTGTTGTTTTAGGAACGAGCAGTCAGTGTAACGAAAAATAATCTTATACCGGAGAAAAGTAAAAAGCACTTTCATTGGAAAGCAGAACGGTTAACTTAAATTTTGAGCCATCATGCTTTGAATTTGCTTTCAATAAATAATGGGAAAAACAACAAATAATATCATTTTCCAAAAAAGAACGTCATTTTCGGCAAAAAAAGGTATCGAATTCAAATTCACAAAAACATTATTGTGATGTTTATTAAATGGAACAAAGACCAAGCAAATCCAGAGATTTGTAGTTTTTTGTTCTAATTTTGATTGTCGAGGTATGTATTTACAAGATTCAAAAGAGGGAGTCCATTAATTAGAATCATTAGACGTATTCTACTATGGTTGGGCAACGGAGAAAGAAATTGGCCAAAAGTGCCATATTTAAGGGCGTTCGCAATAGAGGATGAGAGAAGATTATGTTATTGTATGACAAATTATGATAAAAAGAGAAAATTACATAAAAATAGGAAAATTAGAAAAAATCCTTTAAAAATTAGTAAAACTATCAGCTTTTCTTGAAACCCTTGAAATTGGGGAAAAGAAGAAACGTAGGACCTCAGGAAGCCCTGAGAATGAATGGTCCACCCTCAAATCAAAAATAGCCTATTTGACATTCTGGTCTGTAAGATACCAACTACACAGATAGTCGAACTGAAATTCTATGGTCGAAAAACATGGAGTTTGTTTATTTATTACGAGCACCATTAAAACCACCAACATCACATTTAGAATGGTTTTACATGAGTGACTTCATTTTGTTTGGTTTTGTTACAAATCGGGGTAGCTCGTTTTTGCAAATTAAGGTTACGCGTTATTTTAAATTGAGGCAACTATTACAAATGGGTGCAACTCGGTTTTACATGTCTGGGGCAACTCGTTATCATAGATTGGACAGCATGCTAATACGAATATTGGGGCAGGAATTACAAATTGGAGTAGAGTTTAGTACAAATTGGGGCAGAGTTTATTAAAAATTGGACCAGGTATTACAAACTAAGGCAGAATAAATGCAATTAAGTTCTTTAATTAAACAACTGTAAAGAGGCGAATTAGAAGTTTGCATAATTAAAAAGTTCCAGGCTTTCAAAATAATTACTTTTCCAAACAAATGTGAAAAGCTGTTTCAATTTTTCATGAGAATCTCACAGCTGGCGTAATGAATGAAAGGTATGCTAAACTTTTAAAATGAAGATTTTGATTTTTTTTTTCGACAGAAAAACGAGGAAAGGCATTTTCGTGAAAATCTTTAGTGAATTAATTCTATTGCATTGATAGTTTGTAGCGCATTTGAAATTACAAAGAAAACAGGAGATGTAGAAATTTGATTGTAAGTTAAGAATAACTACTCAAATATTTTTTAATTACCACCCCAAGGAGTGCAGGGGCCGAGTAGGCAGCATAACAAAGTTTCACGCAAGATACTGAAAAAGTGATTTCTAAATTTGGGTCTGTATATTTTTTTTATATCATCGGCAATTTCCGTAATGCCCGCATCATTTTGTACTCCGGATAAAATAGAGTGTTACATAAAGTGTTATTGCTTTAGGCAAAATAATTTTGATAGAAACTAAATTTGGCGGAAGTTTAATTTAGCGGACGATGGAAAAAGTTAATTTGACCAGGTTTGGCGGATTTTTGACAAACCAACCTTACTTATCCGCCAACATTTCTTACCGCCAAAAGTAGTTACCCTAAGGTAACGTGGACGAGAAATTAACTCAAAGAATCTTAGCATTGAAGGTCTTACAAACAAAGAAATTAATTTCAATATTTAGATTCACCCCAATATGCTATTTTATAAGTTTTGGGTTTTTGGGACAATAATATTATAGATAACACATTCTTGAAAGTTTGATGAGCGTCGACTATGTACTTTTAACATGACTTACACAACCTTACCTTTCCTTGAAATAGTTCGATACCATATTGGTATAACTTCTGACACGTTTCAATGTATTGTTTTTCAGCATCTGCAGGTTTCAAGCCCCTTTAACGAAAAATTTCAAAATTTCATGAAAGATACATCTTAATTAAAGGCGGGTGACTGAGATATTTAATATATTTCACCTGACCGTATAGTCATTGTAAAATGGAAATTTAGGTAGTAAACATTAATTTTGAGAGAAATGCTATATCAGTTTAAATTTCACTCCTTCAAATTTTGTTGATAATGAAAAAAGGATCGAGGAAAGACTTTTTCAAGAATTCAAACTTCTAAAATACAAAAAAAGTAACTCTACAATAGAGTTTGGGAGAAGAGGAATTATTGTAAATTGTAATTTCGTTTTCTTTTCAGAAGGCGATAATAAAAATAAAAAGTGGCACTTCTTCCTTACGTTTCAATTCAGGCCATTCTTTTAACTTCATAAAAAATTATCAGGAAGACGAAAAACATTAATTTTATTTTAGGAAACTCCTCGTTTTTATTGCGTTGGTCAATATGAAGAACTCCTATTCATTATCGACAGAATTATTTTAAAAATTTTAAGTAAAATAACTTTTTAATAAAAATTCGACAAAAATACAACCATAGAGAGAGAGCATACTTTCGGAGGACGTCTAAACGAAGAAAAAAATAGTACGGCTGGTTACAGTATCACGGCATTTAATTGTTTTTGCCTTTTATGAGTTTTGATGATCTTCATAGTAATTACTTTCTTGATTTAGATTCATTCAATGTGACTAAAGTCGTGTGTAATAGTCAATATAAGGGGTAAAAAAATTTCTTATTTCATGCTTTTTGCCCAATGTGTATTTCATGAAATCGAATGGTATTTTCTTTTCTAATCTTTCAGGATAATTCAAAAAGAAAGAAATTAACATCGCAGAAAATATGGCAAAACAGTATCACAAAGTGATTTGGTTCCTTTTAGCCATATTTGAAATATCGATTCATTCAATAGAAGCTCGGCAATGCGTACCAACAAGGACTGTGACATACGGAAAGAAGTACTTCATCGTTTTTGTACCTGTCCATGATATCAACGGAAATGTTCTACAGTCCGGTCTTGATATAGTCATGACGTTGCGAACAGCCTCCGCTAATTATCACCCTCTGTATGGTATGATCATAATGGACACCTGTCAGAACTATAAAACGTTGACCCAGCAATTATTAACGCTTTACACTGACGTCAGTTTATTAAGAGAAGCCCTACCGGACCAATGTAAAGATACGAAAAGTTGTAATGGAGCTTTTCTGGATGTAGTAGGAGTATTTGGATACTTAGACGCCGTTTCTGCTTCGCAGTTAGCGCAATTATTTTCAGCGGAATCTTTTGGAGTCATTGTAAAGATCGACCAAGAAAAGAGCGATGCAGATTCAGATTACTATGACTTAGCTTTACTGGAGAGCTTCTCCAATCTGGTTTTAGTACCAGATATTACGCCAATCGAAATTTTGAAATTTTTGATCAAGCGCAACAAATGGACTCACATCTTGGCCATAGTTTCAGACAGTGTATCACAGAAGAGATTGCAATCGGAATTGAAATACCTTTGCGTCAGTTATATGTATGTATCAGCATTACCTGTCCATGGTGAAGTCAGTAAGGAGAGACTACTAGCAATGGTAAACAATAACGCGAATAACAGACAATTCGATGTAATAGTTGTATGGAGTGCTTCATACCAAGTTGGCTTTCCCCTGTTGACTCATCTCACATTTCTACCTCCAGTTGTTATTAACTGGAATACATACAGAGTATTCTATATGAAACATCGTCGACATCTTAAAGTCTTTACCATTTCACATATCGAATTAGACGCAACACAATTCCAAAGTCTGATGATACAGCAAGCAAGAAATGACCCTTGGGTATCACAACATCTATTGAAAACAAACCAAAAATTGGAAGGGTTGACGTTCCACTGGCAAGACACCTTTTACAACATGTTTCGAAATTTCATTATACATCACATGTTGCAGAACCAACCCATTATTTCTGGTGATTATTTGTTCAGTAAGATGAACCCCAAAGATCGACAATCCGTTACTAACTCAATATTGATATGTTATTTAGATTGTGCACCAGGTTATTTCCCCTCCTGGAAAACTAGTTATAATGTCTCTTATTACGATAAAACGCACACTAAGGTTTGCAAACAGTGTCCTAAAGGATCAGTCAAAGCCCAAATGGGTAACAACGAGTGTTTTCCATGCAATAATCTTTCAGTTCCAAATCAGAATTCTACCGAGTGCGTTTTAAAAGAATTCATCTACATCAAAGCAGACGGAAAGGTGGCCATCTTTATTTACTCGTTTACAATAACAGCTGTTTTACTTGCTGTTTTCTTCCTAGTGGTATTCGTTCAACATCGAGAAACACCGCTAGTGAAATCTTCTAATACTAGTTTATCCTGCATGCAATTAATAGTACACATTTTATTGTTCCTTTCTCTTCTCTTGTATATTGAAAAACCAAACAAGACAACTTGTCTTCTCGCATTTTCCGCCATTGGATTTCTGTTGACAACCTTGATTTCTATAATACTCGCCAAAACACAAAAGCTGATGATGATTTTCTTAGCCACCAGAAAAATGCAACAAAAAGAGATCACACTGACAAGTCTAGTGGAGAAGATGATTATTGCTGCTTTCCTAATGATTCATCTCATATTCACCTTCTCGACATTAATCATTTCAGAACCACAAACAACTGAAATCATTAAATCAGATAGAGTTTACTATTCATGCTCATATGAACATTTGACATATCAACTAATATTTGTGTGGATAATGGCAGTATTGTGTTCTTTCCAAGCATTTCGTGCGCGAAGATTACCAAGTCTATATAACAAAAGCAAGCTGATCTGTTATACAATGGTTTTATTTGTTTTAATGTTGAGCATTATGTTTCTACCGATTAATATTTTTCAGCATAAAGACCCTACGGAATTGGCATTGGCAACATTTCAATTCATTTTCTGTCTGAATTTTTTGTCAATGATGATCCTGTTTGCGTATGATGTCTGGTTTATATTGACCAAACCAGAGCGGAATACAAGAGAAGCTTTTTACAGCCAGCTATTGAAAAGCTGTCGGGAGGATTGACTTCAACATAATCTAACGTTAAAGACTTTTTTGAAAAAGCTTTCGATCACTTACCTATTTTCAGCGTGATATTCTGTTATCTGAAAAACAAAAAAATGTCATTGTTCAAAAACAGTGATAGCGAATGATTTGGAAGTTAAAGATGGATGGAAAATTTGAGAAAAAAGCATTGCTAATATCACAGAAACGAGATAGAAGTTACCTCTTTATCGATGTTATCGTGGTTTCTCTGGGTAATGAGGCTCTAAAGAAACGGAATATCTTAAATTAAAACATGCATGCTTTTAGTGGTAGCAATAAATATTGTTGTCAAAAATATCAATCATATCAGCAAGAAAATTTGTAAGCAAAATATAGTTTGGCTAGAACTATAAAAATAATATTTACCAATTAAATCAATTTTTCTAGATCTTTTTAGACGTATTTTTGCACTTTTTGAAAAAATGAATTTTTAATATTTTTGAACATAAGTAAGGTAATATACCAAGATTTAAGTTAGCCTTTCCTCTATAGGCTCTATAGTTCCCCTGGAACCAAAAGAAAGTTTTTTGATTTGGGTAATACTAAAACACACAACCACCTACAACGAGCCACAACGTTTTTGCTTGTTTTGCTTTTTTCTGGCTCGTTGTGTGTTTTAGTATTACCCTTTTGATTTTATATTCTTATTTTATTAGAAAGAAGAAAGTCCAACCTAAACTTTGAAGTATAAATCGCTTCAGTATTTACCAGTATTATTTAAGTAAAAATTATTACTATTAGAATTAAGCTTTTTATGTAAAAATTATTTAAGAAAATGCAAAATACATTTAAAAAGGAGTATCAAATTTAAAGCAATTAATTTAAAAATGACACTCTTTTTAAGAGTTTTACGAATTTATCAATGTTTGTATTTATTTGAAAAATAATTTTCATAAAACAAAAATACGAAGAACAGAAAAGATTTGGCGATTTTCGCTCCAGTAGGCTGTCATACACCAAAACTTCTTTCTGGGACACCTGGTACAATTAAGTTTGTTCACAATAACAAATCAAAAATAGTTACTTTTTTGTGAGACACCCGGGAATTTTCCTGCATTTTTATTATGAATCAATCAATACAGAAAGTCGAACGTGCGCAACGCACTGGGCTCAACTTCAGTATTTTCCAATTATTCGAAGGTAATGGTAACATTTTAAATATTTCGTGCCAGGAACAAAGATTGACTTTGGGGCAGGCTGGAGACTTAAAAAGTTGTCCGATTTGGCTTAAATTCAATGGATACAATAAAGTAATGACTTCCAGCCCAAAAATAAAAATTTTCAAAAAATGAAAAAAACACCCCCAGGTATTCACGCAAGTGTACCAAATTTCAGCCAAATCGGACAATTTTGAGTCCTCCAGCCTGCCCCAAAGTTTTAGCCTCGTTTTAGCGAATAGCTTGTCCCAAACCCCAAAAATTAAAGTTTTCAAAAACAGAAAAAAACACCCCTTAGGTATTTACCCAAGGAACAAGTGTACTAAATTTTAGCTTAATCAGACAATTGTTAAGGCCTGCAGCCTGCCCCAAAGTTTTAGCCTCGTTTTGGCAAAAACTCGTCCCCACCCCAGGCCCCAAAAATCAGAATTTTCAAAAAATGAAAAAAGTGCCCCCAGGTATTCACCCAAGGAACGAGTGTACTAAATTTCAGCCAAATCGGACAATTTTTGAGTCCTCCAACCTGCTCCAAAGTTTTAGCCTCGTTTTGGCAAAAACTCGTCCCCACCCCAGGCCCCAAAAATCAAAATTTTCAAAAAATGAAAAAAGTGCCCCCAGGTATTCACCCAAGGAACGAGTGTACTAAATTTTAGCCAAATTTGACAATTTTTGAGGCCTCCAACCTGCCCCAAAGTATAGCTCAACTGAAGTGGAGAATTGTTGTTGAGAATTATGGAAACAAAGTTTTAATAGACAGTCGTCCTCTTTCTTCTCCAACTTTGTTAAAATAAAATAAATACATTACATTTGGCACCAAATGAAAGTCGGCAATTCTTTCAACACAACGTGACACATCATCTTGATCACCAAGCTCAGCTGAATAAAAAACAATGCAAGGATATAGTGGTACTTGGAAACTTATGCAAGTTTGTGAATTTTGCCAGTAAGATCAATTAGTTTTTTTCAATTTATTAAGGTCGAAACTTCTACAGAGACAGGTTTGTCATTTTAAAAAAGTTAGTTATTTTGGTTTGGCAAACATAAGCAAAGGTCGAGTGAAAAGCAAACGTTAACGTTTTGAAAAAGTGAAAAAGGCTGGTCAAAAGGCAAAAGAGCAAAGTAATTAAAATTTCTTGAAAAAGCCCGTACAGAGAACTTTTCATTATAAATAAAGAAGAGATCCGAGGCTTCTTTTACCTTGCACAGCTAGACCAGCTAACTTTAACGCAATACATAGATCACAATTAAGTTTTGCCAGTAAAACCATTGATTTCAATTGCAAGTAGTACAAGTACCTGAAATGCAGAAAAGTGCTTCATATGATGATATATCAGAAGAGTCTTCCACAAATGATAAAATCTGTATAAAATTAGTATAGGGAAATTTACATAGTATGTAAAAACGAAAATGTCAGAAATTAGTCTCCCTCTCCTTGTAAGCAATGCTATACCAATCTTTATCTCTCACTATCACCACTAGCATATGAAATATGAAAACGATCTAATAAAAAGAGAACAGAACAAGTCAAAAGTTTGTAGAATAACCACATACAATAAAATGTCAAGCTTTCTTCTTTCAAATAAAAGAAATAGCTAAAAATATTTTAAATAATTTCCATATTATTATACTGGCTGTAAAAAGTATTTTCAACTACCTTGCTGGTACACATTTTTGGCAGATACTAATTTTGGTGGATTTAACAGTTAGGTTTAAAGACCGCCAAATTTAGTACCCACAAAAATTATCTTTTGAACATAATGATCCAATTACATTCTTTTTCTGAAGATTAATTCTTTGATGATTTTCCATTTAAAATTAATTTTTTTTCGATTGCAACGAGTTGAATCTATTTCAATTATAGATAATATTTAAAAAAATTGTTATTCGGTTGTGATAATGACTGTAACCAGACCATGTCAATCAAATGAAAAGAGTGCTGAATCAATTGAATGTAATCAATTATGCAATTACATTCAATTGATCGAAGCAACTATCGATAATATGTTCTGTTCGGGTCACCAGATCAACTCATCAAGTCGGGAAATAGTCGGATTAGTTTTAGAGTGATTTTCTCACAAAAGCCATACTTTAAAACATCACTTGCCTATAATGTTAGGAGTTTTAATAAGATTTTTGAGCATTTTATGGTGGATAGAAGATATCTTAACTGGATTTGATTGGGAGTTGTAATATTGAAAAACCCGATAAAAATATGTATATACCGGCTGACCGACCACAATTCTGGCATTTAATGTTTGGCAAAAATCATGTACCAAAACTTGATAAAAATCAGTCCCCCCGCTCCCCCGGTTCAGTGTTGAGCTCAGAGAAAAATACCGTCCCTCAAACCTTTGCGTAATAGTCAACAAATAATAATACAACATTGAAAAAGGGGGTCTGGGGGCCATTTTTGGAAAATGTTTCTTTTTTGCCAACATTAAGTGCCTGAATTGCAGCTCTATTTTTTAAGCTTTTAGGACGCGAACAGAACATATTATTGATGGTCACCACGCTAGACATTAAACCAGTTGAAACTGTTTGTTTATACACTTGTAGTTTAACTTTTACGTATACATTGCAGTAAACAATATTGTATTTAAATCGAGTACCGTCAGGTTGGCTAATCCTGATTCTCTCTAAAAACAAAAAAAATTAGATGTATTTTATATTGAACCAGTAAATTAGTTCTTGTTCATATAATTTAATTAAGTTTGTTAAGGGTAAAAACAATATTTTCTGTAAGGTCAGGATTAGAAAGGGGTGGTCAGGATTAGCCAGGATTAGCCTAACGGTAGCAGTTTGCTGTAAAAAAATCCAATTCCAATATTGAAAAGCCACATGCTGAATGGACCTACCTAATAAATAAAGTTTTATAAAAAGGAGATGAAAGGAATAACAATCATTCAGAAAATGTACAGCGAGCGAAAATAAATACGCATTGCGGCTTTTACGAACAGCATTTTTTTTCGAAAATTGGGCTTGCTTAGATTTCGGACATTACCAAAAATCATTTTTCGAAAATTTGGCTGTATCACATTTTGGGCTTGCTTAGATTTCAGACGTTACCAAAAATCATTTTTCGAAAATTTGGCTCCATCACATTTTAGGCATTACAATTACGCACCTTTGTGCAAAATTTCAGAAAAAACCAATGAATACATCACGAGAAAACGCTGAAAAACCACTTTTCCGGCCATTTCTGAACAGTTCCGACCAGAAGAAAAGTGTTTTCCAAAAATCGGTCTCTTGCAAATTTTGGGCATTACCATTAAGCAGAAAAAAATCATGATTATATCCTGGAAAAACCCTTTAAAACGGCCATTTCCGACCGGAAATTTTTTTTCTCAACAATCAGATTACGTCACATTGTTGCCATCACTATTAAGCACTTTTGTGCAAAAAAACAGAAAAAACTAATGATACAATCTCGAGAAAATCTAAAATAACCACTTTTTCCGGGATATTTCCGGCATTTCCAAAAAAAGTGCAGAATGATTTGATCGTACAATCAAATTGGCAAAGATTCGATTTGATCAAAACAAAACAAAACCGAATTGTCCCCGTACCTCTTGAAAGAATTTATGCTTGCTTTGCAGTGCTCACCAACTAGTTTTAACGTGTGCTTATGCAACAAATTGCATCACCAACAATGATCAAATTTCAACCACGCAACCACGAGAAAACAGATATCATTGTGTTTCTACACGTCAAGGATATGTCACTACAAGGCACCGTGGATCAGATGTTTTGAAAGAACAACTTTACTGTGGATTGATTTTGGAACGAGAAAGTGTCGCCATTTTATACCAATCCATGTCATTTTCAGGAATCTTGGTCAGTCTAAAGCTCTTGGGCTTCCATTTTTCCACGCTTTTGGTGGTTGTGATTGAGTATCATCTTTTTCACATACGGGGACCCAGTGGTTAGAGTGTTCGCCTCCCGTTCGCAAGGTTGCGGGTTCAATCCCCAGTCGGGTCAGACCAAAGACTTGAAAACTGGTACTCGTTGCTGTTCTGCTTAGCACTCAGCATCAAGGAATTAGAGCGAGGGTAAGTGGAGAAATCCAGGGAAAGGAGTGGCGCCCTCGAAAGGTTCGCAGTGATGCTTCTGCACAAGAGAACGTCGAATTGCCTTACAACTAACAAAAATTGCAAATAATTGTACTACGAAAGACGTTGAGTTGAATCCGTTCCACCAGCAAGTACAGCTTTATCAAAGTACTCTCTTTGCTCATCTTTTATTGCTGGTTATGTTTGGGACCAATCAATTATTGTTGATCAGGTTCTTCCTGATCCAGAAGAACTCTTTCACACATACTACTTTTTGTTATGGTGAATTCTAATATTTTAAAGCGGCTAACTCTTTGTACGATTAAACAATGTATGTTATGTCCTTTTTTAGTTAATATTGATCTATGACATCTATAGCTAAAAGTAGTAATGGCGTCATAATGTTCACTTTGATCACAAACTCTTTGTGCGTTAATTTATACTATATATTTTTGGAATCTACATCAAATTTCCGATCCAACGATGTATATGTCCACATTTGGTAAAATTTTCGTACATTCATAAAAATGATGACGTCATAATGCTCACTTTGAGCACGAATAACTCTTTGTGTGTTAACTTTTACAATATGAGATAAACCTCATGTCCACTTTTGGCAAAGATTGATTTTTGGTGAAAATAAAATGCTTACATCAGCAAAAAGAATGCAGATTTCTTTTAGGTCCCGGACTAAAAACGAATTTTATACCCTAAAGAATCACTGTGCCAAATTTCATGCTAAAAATGCACAATTATTTCACCATTGGTTCACACTATTTTTGTTCATACCGTGCATCGTAACTTAAATCTTCTTTGAACTCGCACAGGAAGTGTTTCTCTTTATGTTTAATTCAAATCCAGTATATGAGGTGTAATGGGTT
>JAUJPO010073730.1:0-11446 GCA_032270745.1 Tiaropsis multicirrata
GTCAACCTCAATTTCGGGTCCCCCTTCAATGACTCATATCTCAAGTTATAGTAAACCTCATAAAAAGATACATATATATACAGAAAGGACATTTATTCAACCTAACCATATCTGAGTTTCAAACGTAAACCTCAAATTGGGCTTATTTAAATCAGCAATGAGGTTGACGTCGACAAAAATGTCACAAATACCCCCTTTATTTTTGACCAGGATCCGTGACGTAATTTATGAAAAGGAATTTATCAGACACTACCGGATCAGGGGACAACTTTGTATGAAGATTTTCCATTCATACAGAATCCCTTCTTTAGAAGACTATTAAACCTTTCTGTACCGGAGAATATTCCAATTCCTGAAAATAAATTCACAAAGCTTTTGAGTGGACTCGATTTTTTATACACCCTAAATAAGAAAAACATTTTTGCAGAGCCGCGATGGGTCAAATCCTTATACAAATGTCCAGTATATTTGTCATTCGGTCTTGCAACTAACATTTCACGATGCCAAATACACGTTTTTTTATAAGAATACACTTTATAAGAATGTCCATGATGAAAATGGCCAAAAAATTAAGAATATCGTAAGCATCATGAATTCTTTTTTTAGAATATATTTTCAAATGCATCTAAAACCTTCTCAAGCTGATTTAGCTGACCTATTTTATTTTATTTTATGCATACACATAAGAAAGTCTTCTGTTTTTACATTACTTTTCAATGATTTTGAGGCTATGACTGGTAAAATCTAAAAATTAACCTTAAGAATATTATGTTAAGAATATTATATGATGATTTCGACCAAAAAGTTAAGAATATTCAATGATGAAATGGATTGTGACACCATTCTGATAAAAGAAAAGCGTGTATACTGGACATCGGCCTGACGAGTGAAAAGTGTAAAGTTCAAATGACAAATATACTGAAGATCGACACGGAAAAGATTAATTCGGTCATTTATTTACAAGTACCGCTGCCAGACGTGCTAAACAAATAAAGATTTATAAAGCAGCGTATAGCGCCGAGATCGAGGAGGCAGCAAATTCTCCAAACCTTTTTTCAGTATCGAATCTTTATAACATTCCACGATTGTTTCACCTTTCTTAGAAGAATGCGAATGAACGTTTCTCACTTTCTCATTCAAAATATCCAATTCGAGTTTTTGCAGTTGTTTCTTGTGGAATAGATACGTGATGGAGTTGGCGAGAGATTTCCAGTCGTCTTCCCGTACCGTCGAAATAGATTTGGACGTCGTTGTTTTTGTCGTTTCACGCTTGACTTGCGGCGGCACGTAATAAACGTCGTCGTACGTCATGTCGGCGTAATTTACCATGATTTTGGAATTCGTCTTTTGGATTTTGTTTTATCTAAATTGTTGTCCCTCTTTTTGTTTATTGGTCTGATAACCAAAGTATCATTTTTCGCTAAAAGGGAAGAAATTTATTTAAATAATCATTCAGAAACGGAAAGCTTTGCATAATAAGTACTCTGTTTTATGCCAAAATAGTACAGTCAAACTCATGTAATTTGAATTCCCAGGGGGGGATAACATTATTTTGTTTGAATTACATGAGTTTCCGAATAATAGAAGTTCAAATTACATGAGTTAAATGTTAAAAAAAATAATCATAATCTTGTCAATCTTGGCTTTGGTCAGCTCTTTGGCATGCAAATTTCTCTAAGCTTTCGCAATTTACAAAATTCAATATTTTAAAGTAACTATTTTTTTTTTTGAATTTTAATATAACTCTTGTCTAGTTATTAATAAAATGTTTTATATTATACAACACAATTCATGTTTTAAATTTTAAATTTTTATTTATCAAAAATTCTGATCAGCTTTTCGAATCATACTCTACAATCTCTAAGTTTTCGCAATGTTGGATTTGAATCTAAATTCTTGTCGATCGAAGTTATCTTTCTGAGCAAGTCTAATTCTATTTTTGTTAAGATCACTTTTTAAATATTTTTTTATTTCGTTTTTCGTTTTTATTTTAATATTCACGAAATTGTACTTAGGTACCCAGTGAATTAATACTATGGAAAATATAGAAATAGGAACTGTGTAGTCAATTCGATGTTTAAACTTTCCTTAAGAGATATTAAAGCCAGATTTTTGTGATTATTTTCAAAAAAACCTCTGGGAGACTTTTCATAATTCGATTCTCCAGTTCAGTTGCACATTCTACCCATAAAGATTATTATTCCAGACAGTTTCTAAAAAATGTCCTCGAATGATCGAACCACTATCACAAACAAAGGATTCACACAAAGATTATTCCCAAAAACACGTTTTTCTTTTTTATAAGAACATTAAAATTCGAAGAAGTCTTCTAATGTTCTTTTTTTGGTTTCAAGCTTTAAAATGTTCTTAAAATGTTCTTAATTAAGTCTTTTAATTCATGCGTACATAATCAAAAATGAAAAACATTTTCTTATTTATATAATCTTGATTCTCCAAAGCCTCGAAATGTTCTTAACATGTTCTTAATTTTTTGACCTAGAAGCCCTATGTTCTTATATACTTTGTTCTGACCTGCAACTCCCTTCTTAAACATGTCCTAAAAAAATGTCCTCTGATCGAACCACCATCACAATCGAAAGATTCAAAATTAAAGTAGGAAATAATTTGAAGAACGAAAATGCAAACACCTCGAGAGGAGCAAGAAATCAAAACAAACGCATTCGTATCTTAGCAACCAAAATAAGACCTAATGTCGTATATGTAGTCTTCCTAGCAATGAAAAACAAAATGCAAATAATTAAATACTTCATCTAAGTAACTGAAATTTAACGGCCAAAGATTTATGAAAATATCAACAAGGGCAGTTTTCATCTGACGAAATTATACATCCATAAACAAGCATAAAAACCAACTTTCTAAGACCGATTCTTCGGGTAAGTTCAAATCATATATTCAATCGTGAGTCACAATTTCAAATTCTTAAAATAACAGATGTAAATTTATTACTTTATCTCAAAACTCGGGAAAATTGGTTACATAGTCATTTCATAACCTTAGTTTCAGAAATGACAAAAGCAAGGGTTAATCAACTTATAAATAAATACGATGTCTCTTTTAAGCTGATTCGAAATGAAAAGATAGAAAAACTCTCGAAATAGGATTTAAAACGAAAGAAAACATGATTTAAAATGACACTACTATCGTACATATGACTTAATTCTGAGCTATCGGATCAGACAGTAGAAAGTAGAGAGAACTCAAAGCAAAATAAGCACAAAGAACATAAGAGATGTTAAATTACAACTCGAAGCATGATATTCGAAAAGGTTCTCGAAAGTTTGGACGGAGGAGAGTGTTGCTTTTGCTTATTATTCCTTATATGGAAGTCAACGCTCTCCTCCGTCAAAATTTCTGAGTAACTTTTGCATCCGCTTCTGTAAAAGAGTATTTTAGTATCTTGTGAGGAATTCAAGCACTCCATGTAAATGATGCTAAGCATGCTGATCATCTCACCCATCTTATAAAGTCGCTCTAGATGTTATATCCAAACCAGAATACATGATTGAAAAAACATACTGAAGTCACATACGAGGATAAAATTACGACAAAACAGATTTTTTTTTTGTATTCATATGAAATTGCACAGTATGGTGTCATTTGTATTCGATGATACACGACGTCGTCTATACTTGCGTATTAAATTGTTTAAAAAAATGATTTTTTTATATACAGATAGAGGTTTTAAATTCAATTAAAAATACCTTGCAATAAAAAAGGCATTAATTTGCATTCGGTTAAAAAGAATGAACCACAAGGATCATGGAATATAAAGACTTTTTAGAATAAATCAATTTTTGAAATCATAATCAAAGGTATCTTTGAGTTTAGTCTTTTAGTCAAAAGGGACTAGAAATTTGTTTAGATGATGATACTGCAAGCACTGGTTTAAGGTCTACATTTTGAAAAAAAGACTTAAACGAGACCTATAATAAACTAATTAATGATTGAATTTTGGCTTAGATTGAATTTTGTTGCCATTGTCGACTGCTTACAAGAACGTATTTAACTGGTGCAGTGGTATATCACAGTGAAAAATCTAATCTAGGTTATCAAGCAAACGTATAGAACGAAAACAACGGCGACCAAAAAGATTGAGATTGATAATATTCATTACGTAATCTTTTCTACGGAAGCACCCTAAAAAGCCGGGCGTTTGTCACTAATTTGGAATTTTTTAACGATAAAACTAGCGGAAAGTATCCGGCTTTTTGGATGTTTCCGTAGAAAAGATTACGTAATGAATTACAATTTTTTAGTAATATTTTAAAAAGATTACGTAATGAATATCACAAATAAAGAAAAAACAACAATAATTTTATGCTGACATCATTATATAAATATATAATACATCATAATGTCAGCAATCAATATTAACTAGGAGTATACACTAAAAACATTTTTAGCCTCCAAGAAGGAACTGACTAGCTATGGAGACTCTAGGTGTACGATCTAAAACCTGTGTTAGCCCCCTACAGTTAAGGGAAGAGGCAAAATCATGCATATGATTTCCCATTCTTCCAACAGTTTCCTTGAAAAACATTTGAAGGAATACATAAGAGAAGAGTTACAATAATGCTTTTGTTTGTTTTGGTAGTCTCATCGAGACTAATAAGTCAGGACATGTCAGGTTAAAAACTCGAGGTAAAACTGAATGCATCTTTAATCCACTTTATTGATGTTAACATCGAAAATATACAGACCTTAATTTGGAGGGACTTCTCATACATGACCAAGCCTAGGAATAGGTGGTCGTAGATTTCAGATATTGTAACCAAAGCAAGATACGCAAATACAACTTACAATCAATTCTTTGCATCAATGATATCCATTAACAACGATTCGCCGAACTAAAAATGGAAACAAATGAGCATTATCAGCATTTACACCAAAAATACCACTAGACTAGAACAAACCGAATGATAAACGACAAAATACATTATAAAGAAATTTGCTTTAAGGCAAATCGGAAATGGTTAATGAGCCTTTAATTTGCACCTTGATTGTTCAAAAGGAAATCTGATTATAAAGTTAGAATCATGCCATATTTTATTTTTTCACTAGATTTAGTGCTGAATAAAACAACAGAGAATATAAAACAAACAAATATTGTAGTCGTGTTCATAACCATATTAATAAAAATAGTTTTTTCTTAGGTGCACAATAAGCGGGGAGGGGGAGGGGAGGGGGGGGGAATATCAACTGTTGAAAACACTGAAACAGCAGGGAAAAATAAGCTAAAAACAAGCAGCTATTCAGGGTAAAATATGGAACTTTACTTTGGTACCTGAGCAGTTTTGTCGATAAACAAGGAGTAGGGGCCTTTATTTAGCACCTAAGAGTATATCGGCTTAAAGGTTTTAGTTAGGATCAAAATTCAGAATAGTTTAATAATTTTTTTTTTTAAAGATTGAAAATGTGAAACAGACAATAATGTTTTTACATGATTAAAGATAATCAAAAACTTTCTTACAATTTCCAAAGTGAAGATGAAAAAGTTTTGGGTGCAAACATTCTCAAGTTTAATTTTGTTTACATTTTATCTTCTCAACAGAGTCCATCTTTCCATAAAATATAATCCATCTTAAAAAGTCGTTCTTTAGTACAAAAGTCTCTAAAAACCGCTTGAATAAAAGAGACAATTTTTTGTTTAGATGCTTCGTTCTCCAAACTCGTTTAAGAGACTTTACTACGGAAAACTTGAGTGCTCTCAAAATGGCAGGTCTACAATCTCATAAAGAAAAAGTAAAATAATGGTAAATGTACTTACAAAAACAATGAAACTACCTGCATGCATTAACAGTAATTCCAACAGCCTTTTCCATACGATACATGGATTTGCATCTGGTAATTAGCGTTAAGTGTTTATTAATTGGTTGTTAGGTCATATAATTGTTAATGTGGTGTGGGAAGTCATCATGTTCTTTGTTTTTTATTTCAACTTATTTTTCACCCTGGCAATGAAAAGTTAGATTTAGTAGAGATTAAACATTAGTAGGCAACAGATCTGGATAAACGCATAAAATAACATGATCAAACTTAAAAGATCTTAAGGATCTAGAAATAATTTTCTTGGAGTTTCCCTGAATTTTTGAGCAAATTTTTCCTGAAAAACTAATAATATTGTCTGTACTTTTCCCAGAGGAGAATTTTCCAAAACTCCACCAATCTATAAAACTATTGACCATTTGAATGCAATCATATGATACCTGAGGAACAACCATGGTTGGCCCCCAAAAGCGAAAATTTTCGAAATCAGATCTCTCAGTTGCACCAAACATCAAACCAAAGCTATGATTGCCAAAGCAATATTTGAAATAAAATTTCCCTAGGTTCCTCTGATTTCCCTGACAAAAATAAAAACTCTCGAACCTAAACGCTGTGTAAACTGTGGTGATATCTGTAGAATAATAATTATCGCTCCTTCTCTTTACATAATAAAAGACATCGTGATCTTATATCACATCGCCAGAAAATTGGCAGCATCTTAATCGAAATGACGTCATAATCATTTGAAACACCATACAGTAATTGGCATAAAAAAATTACAATCAACTTAGCGTCAATAATATATACTGACCAGACTGATAATAAAATTTTCGTCTGAGAGAAAAAAATGCTTTATTATCACCATCGTGTGAGCTAAGTACATTTATATGCATTATTTTACAAGAACATTAAAACTGGAAGAAGCCTTCTAATGTTCTTAGCCTTTTTGGTTTCAAGCCTTAAAATATTCTTAACATGTTCGTTCATTTACCTCGAATACTTTGTTCTCATAAAAAAAAGCGTGTATATATATTACAAAAAAAAAACAGAGAAAAATAATTTAGAAACTGCATTCATTTTGGCTTATAAAATGAGATTTACATCCAAGCTCTTCTTGAAAACACCCTTTCAAATACCGATAGGAAAAGAGCAAGAGCAAAATATCTGAAGAATCTTTTAAAGCAACGTAGATTAAAAGTAGGAGATTATTTTGAAGAAACTGAAGAAAAGGATTCATCTTTTATAGCATACAAATTTTTAAACAACCAGTACTTAATAAAAATGATCAAAATAATAAAGATAAAAAATTTACTCAACTTTCGGGTCTTCAACTTTCATTCTAGAAAGGGCAGGGTACTTTTTCTAATGGCTCTTTTCACAAAAAAATCTATTTTGCACATACGATTTTACGAAGGAAGCGTCCAATATTTGGACCCTTATAAAAAAAGGTTTGACCTTAGAAAACATTATGCAGGAAACACCACAAAATAGAGGCAATAACATTGCTATTTTTCACATAGTTATCACTGGTAGCAAACTCTTTCGCTTCGTTTCGTGGCAAATAAAAATATTCCACCAAATCGTCGTCAAATTTATGATCTTTCTTCACCATTTCATCTGTTACTTCAACTAAGTATATATCGCATCTGTCACCTGAATGTCCAACGTGATTGGACTGGTAAATTCGCCTTATTTGTTTCTCATCTACGATATAACCCATCTGTTGAGAGATTGAATGTTTCACAATTTCAACTAAAGAACGTTTTTGGTCTACGATGCCAGAACACAATTCATAAGTGACACCCATGTCAAAAGATGCCACTGTTTTGAAATCGTTTTCTGATGATGTTTTGTTTTCGATGTCTGAGACTTCTTCTTTTAACATTTTGGAATTGATATTCAAATAGGGTGCTAAAAAGAAATTTAAAAAATTATAATGATTTGGCACTGCGAGACTCTTTAGGATAAGCCTATATGTTTTTCAAGCCATAGTTTAACAGTTGATCATACCCTTAATTACACATAATTATTGAAAAAAAAATCAGCTTCAAGATTTTTGAAAACATAATTTGAAAATGAACTTTTTACCACATACCGGGTCTGAATTCTTTACGAAGGACAAAAGCATCTCTTGTTTTGTTGTACACCAGTACTTGGATTCTGCGAGAAAAGAAATAAACAGAAAGAAAGTATTATTATGAGCTATTATGAGCTTGCTTGTAAACAGTTTGGAACTCATTCCTTCAGCCTAAGCGAGACTTATAAAATTATTTACTGATCTCATGGTCCAACACAAAAGCCGCGCGGGCAAGGTTTATCGGCGCGGGCGAACTTAACACCAGTAGATTTAGGAAATCACGTTGTTGTTAATTTTTGTTCCAAACTTTACCGCTGCAGTTTTCTCGATTTTTTCAGTTTCGGGATCACCTTTAACTAACGGACTTGAATAGAAGGTAATAAATTTTTTATCACTGTTTGTCTCAATATTACTTTAAAATTGAATGGAAATAAATCCTCTTTTGAAACACATTAATTAATTAATTAATTATGGCCGGTTTGTGTGAAGAGATAAACTAAAAAGTATTGATCCAACAAAAAATTTAAAAATGCTTACTGATCTTTATAATCCAGATAATCCCAATTTCTTCGATATCCATTCTAAAAAAAACAACAAGAAAAATGATAAATAAATCCGGGGACATAAAAGACTTAAAGTTTGGAAATTATTTTTTGGCTTTGAAATTTATTTTATTGGTGTATATAATGACATACCAGTACCTGCGAGGACGCAAGATTCTCCCATGCTGTTCAAGTAGAATCCCCGGAGGGACCACTCTCTCTCTCTCATATATATAAAACATTTTTAAATGAAATTTCCAATAAGAACAAAAGCACTTTACAGCTTACCTGCTTAAAAGTGACACGCCCGATTGGCAATTGTTCCGAATCAACACAAGCGACCAATTTCATATCACTGATCTTTAAATCATCCATCATTGGTTTTCCTCCTATTATTTTTAATTTTTAAGATTACTTTTTTGCCCTGATTAGAAAAAGTAGAAAATATTGATATTATAAAAGCTTGAAAAATAAAAAATCATTGGTCTTGGATTATCATACAAAGTTTTACAAAAAGTAGGTCATTTTAGTTGGAATCAACAAACAGAAGATAAATTAGAAAAAAAACAAAAATTAAATTATTAGCGCACAAAGCTTAAAACAAAATTGTCATCTTTCAGTTTATTTTTGATTGGTAAAATACCACATCATGGCTGCAATGAAGCTTGATGGTTTCACATATCTCTCATCAAGAGCAAAGTCTTTAGCTTCAGTCCTTGGCAAGTAATGCAGATCAATGAATTCACCAGAGTCTTGAACACCACCACCCTTGGCCTTCTTCATCTCATCTGTCACTTCAGCATAAAATGCAGTGCCCATATTTCCTGAATGGCCTGTGGCAGTATGTCTGAAGATCTGTTTAATGTTATCTAAAGGTACAATATAGCCTGTTTCTTCTTCAATCTCACTTTGAGCAATTTCAGCTAACGAACGTTTTTGGTCTACGATGCCAGCACATAACTCATAAGTGACACCCATGTCAAAAGGTGCCAGTGTTTTGAAATCTCTTTCTGATGACGTTTTGTTTTCAATGTCTGAAACTTCTTCTTTTAACATTTTGGAATTGATATTCAAATAAGGTGCTAAAAAGAAATAACGATGAGCATATCATAATGAGAAGATAGCTCGGCAATGGGTTATTCTTTTCAGTAACAATGTATAATAAATTGCTTTTCCTTGAAAAAAGTCCAGATTTGGAATAGATTCTTTAACTAATAAACAATATAGATTCTTTAACTAACTACGACTAAACAAAGGAGTTCATTATATATAACCATTATAATTTCTTTGAGCTCACAAAATCTGAACAAGGAAAAAATTGAAGAAAACGGCAATAATAAAAACTTGCAATTTCTTACTATTTAATCATGTTTGGCCCTTTGATCCCTGATCCCTAAAAAAATTAAGGTGTTGGCCCTACTGCTTGGGCTGAATTTTCATTTGACGTTATTTCAAATGGGTTTTGTCAATAAAAGAAAACGAAGAATATTATCTTCTTACCTGGTCTGAATTGTTTTACCAATACAAACGCGTCTCTTGTTTTATTGTAAATCAAAATTGATACCCTATAAAACAAGAACCGATATTATTGATTGATGATATTGGAGTTGATACAAATATTCAGCTCTTATGTAATTTAACTAAGCCTACTACTCCCTTGAGCTTTCTAAGGAACTCAAAGAAATGGCTAGTTGTGTGGTGGTTATTAATGGTAAGACACCGCTTTCCTTATTTATTGGAAGGTTGGAAAGCCCAAACCGCCGCAGCGACGAGTTCGCCTCTCCTGTCAGATATTATACTCTAATCCATTTTCGTTTCTTATTTAGAATGTAAGAGACTATTTGGTATTGAAAGACAATAAACTTACGAATCATGCACTTTAACATAATCCCACTTTCTTTGACGACCATTCTAAGAGATGTAAAACAAGAGGGATATTATAAACACTGGTTCCAAAAGAGAACGTCGGGTTCAAATTAGATATCTTCAATGCTTTTGAAAAGTAGAAAAATATGTTTTTTTCAAATATTAATGGTTGGGTTGCAGAGCTATATTCTTTGGTGCGGTCATTAAAATATTGTGGGCTTTAAATTCAATAAAAACATCTTTCTTTTGGATAACAACATCAGTTTCTTGAACTCCTTCGTAATAGTAACCACTATTTAACTTTCAAAATAAATGGCTTCACCTGTTTAAAGGTTACTCGTCCGGGAACAACATATTTGGATTGAGTGCATGGCACTAATTTCATGTCTTTAATTTCCATCCCTTCCATTGCTTTTCTATTTTCTGTACTTGTTGCTGGAAAGAAAAGATTTGTAATTAACAAAGATTTGCCCACCAGCCCTCCCCCAATTATTTGGCGCCATGATACATTGGTTATCGACCATGATCCATGTACGCAAGAGCACCTGGCAAGTTAACAAACCTTGGTTAACCCATGTCATATGAGGGGAATAGGGTAGTATGTCTAAGCTTGCTGACGAGACGCTTAATATCGTTAACACAGTTGCATAAAATAGGCTACAAAGCCTTTATAACCAAAATTAAATAGCTAGACTTACTTAGCGTATAACATCATACTATAATTAAAGTCTGCAAGACACACAGGGAAAATAATTGCATCTACAGTATATATTGTATGGTATACATATTGTAACAATCCTACATGTACAAATGAATTGTTTTTTTAAGTGAGGATATTGAATTTGAAATTTCCGTGTTGAAAAAGCAACCATGCTGTGCAATAACTATATTATCGTATTTTTATTGAATTTTATATACAAAAAAATAGATTAACTAAACATATAAGTCATGAAACTACTAGTTAGAAAAAAAACTGTAGATTTTTCTGTAACTATTATACCGGGTGTCCCACGAAAAAGTTTCGGTGTTTTGCGGCCTCCTGGAGCCGAAAGAATTGTTTTTTTAATATTATTTCTACTTCATTGGAGAGAGGAAATTCTAACTTAAATTTTGAGCTAGAACTTTTCACATTCGGTTCAGTATTTACCAATTTATAAGCTTTTGAAGTAAAAAT
>JAUJPO010073741.1:0-11443 GCA_032270745.1 Tiaropsis multicirrata
GTTATTGTAGCGACATTGAGGCCCGTAGGGCCTCTATGTCGCGCCAGCGGCATGCGACGCTGGCTTGCCAGCTAGTTTTATATTAGTATGCTATGACAGGCTTGACAATAATTTTTCTTCTTCAAACATACGAATCAGGCTCGAAAATAAATACGTTCAAAATAGACCATCCCACACCACTAAACTTTTTTTGGCTTTTATAAAAATCATTATTAACCAAATTCTTCCCTCTTGTAGATTTCTTTTTTCAGTTAAGAAATTGGACCTATTGAAACCTCACCCTTTAATAATAGAAACTAATTCTTCCCTACTGTAGATTTTGTTTTTTTGGCTTAAGAAATAGGTTCTCTCGAATCCCACCCCAATAATTTTTTCAAAAGTTATTTTCTGGAAAAACTGAATTTAATAATACTTTATTCTTCCTATAATATCACAACTATTAAGCGAAGAAGTGTCACATCTCCTGGGAGTATGCACTTATTGCAGATTCGGATAAAAGATACCCTTGTTATGTTGAACTATTTGTTAATCTTGATTTGGGTAACACACTCCTTCAGATAGTTTGAAAAAGAAATATTCAAAATAATTCACAATTTTAAAGTTCTTTGGTTGCAATTCAAAGTTTATGCAATAGACATAGCTACTCCTGTAATGCTAAGAATGTTTTCGAAACTCGGAAAGGCTCCAATAAAGTCGGACAGCTCGTTTAAGAATCTATCATTCTCATTGGATGAATCTTATTATTTTTTTGTGAATTTTTAAAAGAAATGCACGCTTTTTAAAAGAAATGCATCCAACCATCGAAACAAAGACAGCTCCGTCATTTCGCATCCTCTTTTCACAAATCTCTGGCTTTACCAAGAGTATGTCGAGTAAAAATCAACAGCTAAAGTACTTTAAAGTAACCAGTCAGTGTACGTATCAGTGGTGCTGCCTGCGTACACAAACAAAGAGTTTTAGATAGCTCTCTTTCATAAAACCAATGTAATTTACCTTGTTCAGGAAACCTTTGAGGCAAGATGCCGCGCGAACCGAAAGCGAACGCGGGATACGAATGGGCTTCTCCAAAATAACTAAAATAAAAATAAAAATTTCCATAAGTAAAAATCAGAAAGAACTGAAGGAAGCGAAAGCTTGCAATCGTCAGGAAAATCAAGGTAGGATTCGAGCATATGTTAACTTATCGGACAAAAGTTTTAGTCGCTTTCAAAAAACTTTTGTCCGCTGAGGTACTATTTCCTAATCAAATTTATTATATGTATTGAATTCAATCAAATTATACCCTGAAGCACAACTGACAATCAACTTAAAGTAGCTGTTAAAACTTGAATAACGTTGGCTAGTTTTCTATACGATTATCGTATCGCTTAGTCGATTCTCTCAGTTCAGCTGTGTAATAGAAAAAACGACTATTAAAAACAGCAGGGCTCCACTCAGAGAAAATTTTTTCACGATAGGACCCATTTTCAAGTCTTCCAAAATATCGTAAAAAATTGAAGAAAAAAGCGATTCGATCTTTGATTTCAGCCTTTCCATCACCCACTAACGACAGAATAAAAGCATTTTTATTACCTTGGAAAAGATAGTCTTCAGTGTTTTGATCAGGATTGTCGGTTGCCGTAACAATATCAAAGGGTGAACGCCCTGCCAACATTTCATATAAGAGAACACCCAACGCCCACCAATCAACACTTGCCGCTAAAATGGTATGAAAGATTCTTCAAAACCAACATTTATAATCTAATTCAGGGTCGGATACAGGAGATAGGCTTTCTTATTCACGGAGAGTAATTAGTTTCCATATAAGGTGATATGATAACAAAGTACACTCTCCTCCATTGGTTATAGCCTCCCTCTGTATTCGAGCCTGTAATTTTCGATAAAAAGAGCTCTGTTCGGGCTTCCCAGTATTTATACTTTGCGTCAATTTTTGACAACGAATCAGCCATGTTGTTTCCAATTAAAAGAGCAGGAACACTGAAGGATCGGAAACAACATGGCGCACTTCGTTAGCGGATTCCTGAAAGTGACTGATGTTATGATATGTTATTTTTGTGCAGGGACTAAAATTCTGTAAGGCTGGGCGCGAACTAAAAAACAATAAGAAATCTTCGAATGAATCGCCAAGCTGATTACAAAGCATAGTTTTGTTATGCCTGAAACAAAAAGTTGTATGATAAGACACGGCTTAATTCGTTAAGTGGTTATTTCCAAAATGCGCTATAATAAAAGAAAAACAGACCCATCGAAAATATAAAACTAATCAAACGAAATATTCTTACCGTAGTCTTCTCCGCGGAGGATCTCTGGAGCAATATAATTGGGTGTTCCGCAAAACGTGCTCGTCTTCTCACCTGGGAGGAGACCTTCTTTACACATACCGTAATCGGTCAGCTTGACGTGACCGTCGGGATCAAGAAGAACATTGTCGAGTTTCAGGTCACGATAAATGATTCCTTTCTCGTGTAGATAATTCAAGGCACAACTGATTTCAGCCGCGTAAAACCTATCAAAAAATTTAGCATGATACAACAAAACTCATAAAATAATCATACAGAAAAACAGTCGAATGTCGTTTCCTCTAATCCTCTTATTACTAACATAAAATATTTTTTGAATCGTGTAATACCTTTTTTGGGGAAAAAAATCATTGTTTTACACATCGTATATATATTTACCTTGCGTGGGATTCTTCCAGTCTTAATTGCGATTCACTTGTGTAAAACTACATCGGGGAAAAAAGTCGGGGAAACCTTTTCACCGAACGGATACATGGGTGGATATTTTACCTTGCGTGTGATTCTTCCAGTCTACGCATGCGTTGCATGTGAAACATAAGATCTCCGCCGTTCACAAACTCAATCACGAAAAACAAACTAAAAGAAAATGGTATCGATATTGTATAAACCCCAGGAAGCATTCTTTTAATCGCAATATTCGGTTGTGGTCTACGTGGAACACGGGAAGATTAATTTCGGCAAAAATTTTCGAATTGCAAATATAAAGATTTAAAAGTCTAATCTCCAAACCTTCTGTTGTATACTATAATTTATACGGCAATTTTATCCCTTTTACTGAGGTTTAATTTCTCTAATAAAATGGTAGTGACTACAAAGTTTCCGTAAAACAAATTCGTTCTTGCAAGATGATTTCAATTTAATTTTAACAATAATATCCAGGTTTGTAAATATTCTCGTAAAAGGGGTTACTGTAACACACCAAACGATCGCTGCTTTCTAAGTAAGGAAATCCGAAAGAAAACTGGAATAGAGAAAAACCCGATGCCCAATGCCCCTTAAATGTATATTTATATATCTATTTCCAAGATACTACAGTCCAAGGTACTACGTTAAAAAGCGGAATCCACATATATATTATATTCGACCAGTTAAATAAAATGTTACACAAAAACAAGACCGGGCACTTACCGACTACGAGTTTGGAAACAAGAGTGGAGACCAACCAAGAATGGATGATTGGAAGCGATTTCGAAAACGTGTTTTTCTGTTTGAACCCAATCGATATCCTCATCGTCGTTAACTAGTTCTTTCTTGATTACTTTCATTGCGTATATACGATCTGTTTCTTTTAGACGAACCTGTCGAAGGAAATAGAGAAAAAATTGTTTAAAAAGGCTCTTTGCGGTTAACGGGAGATATTTCCCACCTCTCGAGGATACTATCCACCTCTCAAGGATACTTTCCACTTCTCAAGGATACTTTCCACCTCCCGAGGATACTTTCCACCTCTCAAGGATACTTTCCACCTCTCAAGGATACTTTCCACTTCTCAAGGATACTTTCCACCTCTCAAGGCTATTTTCCACCTCCCGAGGATACTTTCCACCTCTCCAGGATACTTTCCACCTCCCGAGGATACTTTCCACCTCCCGAGGATACTTTCCATCTCCCGAGGATACTTTCCACCTCTCAAGGATACTTTCCACCTCCCGAGGATACTTTCCACCTCGCAAGGATACTTTCCACCTCTCCAGGATACTTTCCACCTCCCGAGGATACTTTCCACCTCTCAAGGATACTTTCCACCTATCAAGGATACTTTCCACCTCTCGAGGATACTTTCCACCTCTCAAGGATACTTTCCACCTATCAAGGATACTTTCCACCTCTCGAGGATACTTTCCACATCTAAAGAAGACTTTCCACCTCCCAAGGAGACTTTTCACCTCTCAAGGAGACTTTCCACATCTCAAGCTCAAGGATACTTTCCACCTCCCAAGGAGACTTTCCACCTCTCAAGGATACTTTTCACCTCTCAAGGATACTTTCCACCTCCCAAGGATACTTTCCATCTCCTGAAGATACTTTCCATCTTCCGAGGATACTTTCCATCTCCCGAGGATTCTTTCCACCTCTCAAGGATACTTTCCACATCTCAAGAAGACTTTCCACCTCCCAAAGAGACTTTTAACATCTCAAGGATACTTTCCACCTCTCAAGCTCAAGGATACTCTCCACCTCTCAAGCTCAAGGATACTCTCCACCTCTCAAGCTCAAGGATACTTTCCACCTCCCAAGGAGACTTTCCACCTCTCAAGGATACTTTTCTCCTCTCAAGGATACTTTCCACCTCCCAAGGATACTTTCCACCTCTCAAGGATACTTTCCACCTCTCAAGGATACTTTCCACATCTCAAGAAGACTTTCCAGGATACTTTCCACCTCTCAAGGATACTTTCCACCTCTCCAGGATACTTTCCACTTCTCAAGGATACTTTCCATCTCCCGAAGATACTTTCCATCTCCCGAGGATACTTTCCACCTCCCGAGGATTCTTTCCACCTCTTGAGGATACTAGTTTCAATCACTAAACCAAGCAAAATGTCCACTTTCTTTCACATAATTTCAAATATGCAAAGTGATGACAAACAGAAAAAAAGCTTTCCATCTTTTCACTTTTCTATTATTATCACTATTCATTCGATTGGGCTTTTCACTGTTTTGACTGTTTTGAGGGCGGTTTTTACAACGAGTAAGGCACATATTGTTTTCCATTTTTAGCATATAGGAAACCCTTAAGAAATCAGAAATAACATGGTGCATTTTCGTCAAAAGTGGGTTGAAATTCGTACGCAGATAGCCTGTCCAGTGTATAATAGAGGTCAGTGATTACTACAAAATTCAAATTTCAAACTGAATAAAATACGTACCATCATGACTTTAGCGTAAGAACCTCGCCCAATAACGCGAATAAAATCGAAGTCGTTGACGCCGATACGTGAGCCACTTCCCGGCTCAACGTCTTGGTCTTTGGTGTAGAATTCATCTTTAACCAACCCCTTGCGTCCTGTACCTGACGTTGTACTCTTATCTAGAAAGAATTTTACGTAGCTTATTTATAAAAAAATAGGTTGATTTATTTTCAATAACAGGTTAAAATCAGGGTAGTGGGTTTTCCAGAAAAAATTTCGTAAAATTGGGGGCGACCAAAGGCGACTTGTGTAATGGTAAAAAGTACGGTTACGTTGTTTTTATTCGGAATTTGATGAATAGCTGTCACACTATAGGACCTTGTATTGTTTCCTTTTTACTTTACGCAAGAAAGTTGAGGTGTCACGGGGGCAGTGGCCCTGATTGATGCCCTACTCACAACGATTAATGGCCCTGATTGTTTTCCGACTTACAACGATCAGTGGCCCTGATTGTTGTCCTACTCACAACGGTCAATGGCCCTGATTGTTTTCCGACTTACAACGATCAGCGGCCCTGATTGTTGTCCGACTTACAACGATCAGTGGCCCTGATTGTTGTCCTACTCACAACGATCAGCGGCCCTGATTGTTGTCCTACTCACAACGATCAGCGGCCCTGATTATTGTCCTACTCACAACGATCAGCGGCCCTGATTATTGTCCTTCTCACAACGATCAGCGGCCCTGATTGTTGTCCGACTTACAACGATCAGTGGCCCTGATTGTTGTCCTACTTACAACGATTAGTGGCCTTGATTGTTGCCCTACTCACAACGATAAACCTTAGGGATAATAGAAAGGTATTTTATTTGTAGAAAGGCACTCACTTTTTTTCATGGAACGATCAAAGTCGAGTAGTTGATTGGTGTAACCATGAACTTCTGGTACAGTACTTCCTGTGTATTGCAACGATGCCTGCTGAGATATCTGTGGTGAAAGAAAAAAAAGATTAATCTCCATTTGAGATGTTTGGACATTGAAAAGAATGTTGAAAAAACGCTGGGATTCGACTGTCTGGCTTTTTCCATCTCTGGCCCTTTCTGCTATTGCAAGGAGTAACTTATTTCGAATAAATGTGGGAATTATGAAATAAGGGTCAAAACTAGATAAAAGGTTTTTCTTCTCTTTGAAATGAGTGCAATTACGGAACTGTTTTCAGAAGAGGTTGCACAACGTCGGTTAAAGGGTTGTAGACCAGCAGTATAACTGCCCTCTTTAACAATCAATGCTTTTGAAAGTGTCTGTTGGCATCTGGTAGCAATAATAGCTGACCTTATTTACTTCAACTTTAAAGTAAGACCTTTTGACCAGCATTTTACTCAAAGATTTTGACGGAGAGTGTTAACTTCCATATAAGGAATAGCAAAAAAGCAACTCTCCGTCAAAATATATACCTTCTATATATATGGCTGGTTTTTACCAAAAAATAACCAGAGGCTTAATGATTATGAGATCATTATAATCATAATCATTGTGAGAGAAATGTTTTCTCGGAACTCTAAACTCACATTCCATGAAAAATGCGAAAATAAGATCAAAACTCTCTTGATTTTTGACCCTCAGATACACAAATAATTGTCAGCTAAGAAACTAAAAAAAACATTCGCACCACATTACAGGGGCTAACCGTTTGATTTTCCCATATTTTTCCGTGTTCAGTTCAGTTCATAGACTTTGACCTCCATAAACTTTAAACGAAAAAGTGTCTCCTGGCTCTAACCAACCTCTAGGACCGTCTTTTAAATCAGTGTTGGCCCCGCCGCGCGTGGGGTTATTGACATAAACAACTGAGGGGGGCTCTCCTGATCCAGCATCTTTAGACCTTTATACAATTTATCTTTATATGATTTGCTTGTCCTATATTAGTGTGGTTTAGCCTTATTTCAGCCTTATCCACACCTTTCCGAGGTTGAAATTTTTCATCATCATCATGAAAAATTCCTTTATTAGGCTAACCCTAAAAAAAGTTCGTTTCCGCGTAATAAACTTTAAAAATGAGTGTTAGAATTTCTGAAATTTTGAAAAAGCAAACAAACAAACATCTTTAACAAAAAAATTATAGTTTTTGAACTCAATGACACCATCACATCCTAGAAAAATGTAAAAAAAAAGATTTCCGGCATCCCGCATGAGTTTTTTTTCGTCACCCGGTAACGCGGAAACGAAGAATTTTTAAGGTTTGGCCTTATTGGGTTTATGTCTATCTTTTAACCGAATATTTACCTTTATATGACAAGCTTGTCCATCATAGTGAACGCTGTATACCATTTTATGAATGTGCATTTCCAAAAAGCACCAATATCACCACTGACAATACCAGTGGTGGTAGCCACATTGCAGCCAAAAGAAATTGATAAATACAGCCGCCAAAACGGTATTTTAAACAGATAACCAAAAAATATAAAAAATTCAAAGCCTCAAAATAAAACGCTTTTTTTTTATTCGAAATGTCGTTTGGGTTTCATTGTTTCTCCATTCTTCAAATAATTGTTTTTCATTTTTCAATCTTTTGTTTTCTGCGTACTCATCCTGTGGATGAGAACAGCAATTAAGTATACGGAAATCGAACAAAAAAAACAAAAAAAACAAAAGCCATAAAGGAATTCAAAGAAAACATTGAGCATAATATAAAGACAAAGCATATACAGTACGTATTAATTTGAGAACATCGTTGTAGAATTTTCCATATTTTTACTAATAAGAATAACATAGAACTTCCAATGTAAGAAAATACCCATCAACCAATGAAAGCTAAAGTTCACATATTCATCATCGCTTCACATCTCCAAATCTTTGTAATGATGTACTAATTTTAACGTACATTTTTATTGAAGGACGAAATAATTCTTTCATCATTATCATCAAATCAACAACACAGAACCATTTTATCAACATTCTTAATCACGGACACACTTTTAAAAGAAAAAGCGCACAACACATAGAGAAAAAAAAACAAGCATATCTTGATATCGAAATCTTAACTGTGTGGTTAATCAAGCTTTCAACCACGAGACACGAAGATATTCAGACATATAACAATCTCCAAATACAATTTTATAAGCACTGATGTTATAAGAATTATACAGTACAAAGCATATTATTTATACCATTTTCATCAAATTCTAGGGTTTGGGATTTTTTGATTTTTTGATTTGATCCTTTCTGGAGAACTTTGAAAATAAACTTTCGTTTTCTCATAGCTGCCTCTACTCACTATTATATACTTTCCCTAAGATCTTTAGATTTTATTCAGTATCGCAACAGATAGGTAACAAACGTTTTCAGGGGACTGTAATCTCAATGCTATGAAATATTATGTACTGGTCTTTCTATATCTTTCAAAGTTATACTAGTCATATCTCATTAATAATTAAAATGGGCTTTTCCAAAAAAAGTCCGTATCCCCCCTGTTGAGGATGTAGGATATACAGGGGGTCCAAAATTCTCAATATCCTAGGATATCCATGGGGTAAGAATCTAAAGACCAAGGATATCCAGGGGGTGGGGGTTCAAAATTTTCAATATTCTAGGATATCCAGGGGGTAAAAGTTTGAGGACCAATGATATCCAGGGGGGTTCGAAACTTTCGGCACGGATATCCTGAGGGGTTGGTGTTAAGAAAAATCGACATCCTCAACAGTGGAGGGGATATGGATTCTTTCTGCAAAAGCCCAATGTCAAGAATACTGTTGTTACGCTCAACACACTAAAGTTTTAATAATACTAAAGGTACGTTGACGTACGTAAAAAGTTATATGGTTACGTAATGCTTTAGAAATATACAAAAATGGTTGGGGTCAAATGGAATTTGATGCATTTTAGAGCGCATTTTGTGTGTGGTATTTTTAATAAGTTTAGAAAGCAGAAAAACAGTTAGCTGTGATTAGTCACTAATTGCTGATTAATCTACGTCGTACAGTTAGAAGAAAAGAGGCAAGTTAAGAGAGAAGTTGTTAAATCACAGTCGATATTTTGCCTGGTAAATGGGTTTTTCTAATAATCCTTGGTCTTCAATTCTTACCCCCTGGATAGTCCTATATCCTCAACAGGAGGGGTTCCGATTCTTTCTGGAAAAGCCCAAGCTGAGACTTTGTCTTCAAGGGGTTCAAGTTTGGTATTGTTTTAAGTGAATTGAACTGAACACCAAAGAGTAGGAGATCAAACCAAAAGCACTTGGTTGGTGTTTGATGCTGACGAAGTAGACTAGCCCCCTGTATATGGAATCAGCTAGTCTGTATGCTTGCGACTGCAAGAGAAGTCTTTCCATGGAAATTATTTGTAATGATTAATATTTTTTAAATAGGAAATCCCTTGTTTATTTATCTTCGTTTAAAAAGAGTCAATTGATTAACACATTGTTATCCTTCGAGGACTGCATTATACTGTCCACTTCGTCTTTTAGTTTGCACTACAAGTGATTGCTTGGTTCTGAGATGCTGACAAATTCATTATGCTAGCCAGTGCAGTACACAGTGCTGTACGCAGTCCCAATAAGGCCGAAATGCATATGCTGTTCTGTCACTCACATCTCCCGATTGAAGATAGTTGGACAGAATACATTTGTTTTTTTTTACGTATTGAATTGTAAATATTGAATGTTTTCATTTCAACTGAAGATCGTCCTTCTCCGAATGTGAAACTATTTTCTGGTGATTTTATTTAATTATATTTCATATAGATAGGAAACCGATACTTACGTGTTCGCCGCATATAAGTTTGACAATTCTGTGGCAACGTTTGTGAACAGTATACTTGCAATTCATACATTTGACACCCTGAAGAAAACAAAACAAAATATATCAGGTCTAATGAAAATATTCTAAGATTGTCTAATGAAGATTTTGAATCTTTCATCCAACATCCATTAACATTATCAGTATAAAACTGAAGATTTGAAGCAGCAACAATCGGACAATTCCCGATTCATTATAATTAAATATCTATATCTATTAAAGCATCTTCAGCAGAATGAGATAGAAAGTCTGCCATTATCAAAAGTTTCTTGAATCTCTATATTAAAACAAAATCCCAGGATTCTTTGTTACAAGCCTATACAAATTTGGAAACCAAAGAGTATTCTTTTCCTTATTTTTTGTTCAAATCCAAAACGTAGTGCATTAAAAGATAGATAGAGGGGGGAAAGAAGAGAGCAATCCCCTATAAAATATGCTTCGAAAAAACGTTATATTCCTTCCTAATTCACTATAAAGAAGAGTACAACGTAATTCTACAAAAAATTTGATTCGTTTTTTTTCTAGATCTTCTCTTTCCATTTTCTTTTAAATCAGATAAGAGTATAAAAAAAAACAAAAGAGCGAGTGAGTAGCCATCCAACGAGAAACTCAAACTCCAGCTTCCATGAGTAGTCTCGTTTTTCGAGCTTTTAACTGTGACCACTTGACTAAATGTAGTAGAAAGAAGTTGGTGAAAATATAGAGGACCCGCGGTAAAAGTCAAATAAATTTATACTTGATGATAGCCTATAACAAACCTCCACAGATTTGTTCATTATAGTGTACTTATACGATTCTATCGTCCGTTTTTAATATTTGTAAATCGGGAAAATTTACGGGCCATACAAGGCTGAAGGAAGAATTAGCACAGCGGTATAATTTGATACAAACGACTTCCTAAAATCCCGGTTCAAATGTGTCCACAGTGATTATTTTCCGCACGACATTTCTTTTATCGCACGGTCGCAAAATTTTCTTATTTCGTCGAATAGAGATCTTGTCTTAGACTAGGCTGCTTCTCATCCTCTAACGAAACGTGCTTCTTACAGAGGATGCTAAATAGTCGCAAAATTATCTGTCCCAGAATATGCCAATTTTGCTTTGAAAAATTCTTTTCCCCTTATGTTTATGACAGATGGTATAGAACAGTGTGGAAAAAACAAAATTGCGGACAGGCGGGAGCATTTTTATGACTGCTTGTCGTTTTTTTGTATCTTTGAATGTTTTGAAAGTTATTGTTCAGTTCGAAGTGTTAAAGTTGAAATTGTGTTTTTTTATGTATCTTTTGTGTGCACTAACAAGATATTTTTTCTTACATACTTGAAATGCTGAAAATTAATTTTGGTTTGTTTGGTTGACAATTTTTTTTTATGGAAATCTTCGAATTTTAAAAGTTTCAACGAAGATCACGAAATGGTAACATAGTCTGATTTGCAGACCCATACTAAAACCGTTGTACGTATGAGTCTGCTAAATAAGCTCCCTTTTGGTTTCCGAT
>JAUJPO010073752.1:0-11443 GCA_032270745.1 Tiaropsis multicirrata
TTTGTACAAAAAGACTGTTTTTGCTACAAATTTTAACATATCTGTAAAATTTCTTGAGGGGCAGCGTCCGATAATCGTACGCTTTAAAGGCATAAAAAATAGCCTGATAGGCTTCATTTAAATGTATAGGAGTAAACAAAGGTGCTAAAATCGGATAACCAAAATTTCCCTTATTACTAATATTACCTGAGGCCAGTAAGTTCGTCCAATAAGCCAAGGCCTGAAATGAAATACAGAAAATGTTACAAACAAAATATAGATGACTAAAAAAACACTGCTGTGATCATAGTAGAGAAAAATGTATAAAAGATCGACCCTGTAGAATATACTTTTTATTTACATCCAAAAATTTTAAATTACCCCACTCCAAGAAAGATAAATGACTAGCTGATATTTCGTTCCATTTTCCTCTCTATCCAGATGAAAACAACAAAAGGGGTTTAGGCTGATCTGTCTGCTATATACCAGTCAAAAGAACAATGAGCTGTGAGAATTAGAGAGAAAGAACGAACTGGTCAGTAAGCAGATGTTTTTGTAAAAAATCTAATAAGCTATAAATGAAGGATCCCCTCATTTTTCGTATATTCAATTTAGAAGGAAAAAAACTAGAATAAGAAGCCAAATTTTTTTCCAGGGATTGGTCAATGGTTTTGCGAATTCTTTATAAATTCGGTATTTTTAAAGACTATCTTGAGCATATAGAAAAATATTCAATGAGTCGAAACCTGTACCATAATACAGACAGGGGGTATGATCCCCCTTTTTAAACGACCCTCGACTTCTTGAAATTAGTACGGTATATTCTCCAGATTTTATACTTGAAATTTAAAAACACAATTTTAAGGGGAAAATAGCTACCCCTCCCCTTCTTTCTATTTCGGGGAGGACCCCTTGGAAAAGTATGAGTACCTTATAATCATCTCCCCTTCCCTGTGGGAATACCACCCAACACAATAGATTTCTTTAGTTTGATAAAGTTCAACAAAAGCAAGGATTTGATGGAAATGTTTACACTGGGGTAGATGAGATGGGCTACTACTCACGGTATCAAGAATAAAGGAAAACAAGGGAAAACAAAGGTGAATTTTAACATTTTTCAAATTAAGGTAAGGCAAATATCTTGTGCCATTCTGTACAAATGACTCGGGAAAACAAATGCGAAGACAGTATTAAAATATCTTACCAATAAACTCGTTTCTTATTTGTCTTCTATCATTAAAATCAAGAGTGGACATCAGAATAGCATTGACAAAAGCCAACAATGTGGTCTTGTAAGCGAACAATTCTGCATTTTTCAATTCATTTAGAATAATGCTGAACCGATAACGTTGGCTCTTCTCTGTCTGTGTTGATAAAATAAAAAATGAAAAGATTTCCACGAAACAATTTTCACAAACCATAATATGGCCAACTCATCATCGCAACATCTTTCTCATAACATGTTACAATGATAAAAGCAAGAGTTCAAACATTCGATCAAGTAAAACATCAAGTCAAATGTTGTCTTGATACTAATCACCTATTGTCTTAAAGGTCGTTAATAATTTTGCTCCATTGTATTAAAAAGCTCTCTTGGGAATCCAGTATGTTTTTACGTGCGCGAGTCTCACTCAACGGAAATGTAATTATTGACGCTATAAAAACATAACAAAACGAGTCAGATAATGAAACTAATTGCGCTGATTGTGCTGAAGATAAATAAGGGGTAACAGGCTATTCAATTTTTATTTGGCATGTCCCAACAGGCACACAACGTTATTCCAACTTTGTTTCAACGTCCAAATAACAGTCTGACGTTGAAACAAAGTTGTTTGGACGTGCTTACTGGGCTGTACATATAAACTTTCGTTTACAAGTTTTGTTTAGACGAACTATGTACAGGACAACCTATACGCGTTTAACGTCCTAAATATTCTCTTGCTAATAACCTAAGATGACGTACCTTGAAATTTTCGAGGGCGGATAGAGCAAGTTTGTATCCACGTTCACTGTATAAACAAACGCCTGATAACATTTCGAATACTTGCTTCTTCACCATCACGTTCCCAGTGTCCAATGCTACAAAAAGAAAGACACCGAAAAATTGAATTCCTAATCCTTAAAGATTTTTTTCTTTCACCAAAAATATTCCCAGGTTTATCAGTAAGAATGCGTGCGAGAAACCATTTGCGTACTTTTAGATTACGCAAAATCAAATTTATTTTCAACAACTGCTTTGTTGGCGTGAGAATTAGCCAGACATACACAAATACTTTTCCTTTGAAAGTACATGCAAAGTAGTTTTGGGGTATAGCATTGATTTATACCAATTGCGAGTTGGACTACTTGGTTTTCCTCCTCTAACAGATAATCAATTCCAGTGCGATCATTCAAAATGGATTTTATAACATTGACAACTTGTAATTCCAAAACCGTATCACGAAGTCGAAAGGTGGACCCTTTCTTGTGGCCCATGATATGTAGGAGGTTAAACATCAAGTGCAAGGCATCGCAATCTAAGAATTGTTTCATCCAGTAGCCATCGCATTTCGTAAGATATGCATTCAAAGCCGCATAATTGCTCGAAGATTGTTTACTGAGGATTGATTGGATTTTCGCCTCATCTTTTACCAACTCTTCAAAATCGTCCGAAGTTATGGGTTTTTCCGTCCGAATAGTTACCACAGTGCGTGATACCTTTCCCCATTTATTTTTCATGATTTTGTTCAGTTTTTTTGATGGGCCTGCTAATGTAGCTTCTTATGTTAGAGTAGCAGTGGACTCACAGACATTTTGATATAAGAATTTCTGAATGTGGAATCTATATAACGATATATCACAGATCAATCTTTTTGAGTTTCTGCTACAGTGTTTTAATAGTTGAAATCCTCAATAAAAATTTACAATTGAAATGTTATCGTATAGTATTATAACCCATCAAATAGTTAGTTCAAAATTTTATGGCTTTGCTTTTTTGAGGTGTCAAAGGAATTATTGATGGTAATGGATCTTTTTGAATTAATGATGCACTTTTGCTAGCTAATTAGAGGTCTATTGCCGAACTATGATATTAAAAAAAAAAATTATTATTGGATGTGTTTTGGCCCAAGGCATCTCTTTTAAATTGCACTCTAATACCATCCTATCACCCCTTAAAAAATAAGCAACTCTTTTAAACTATCATTGTATTATCGTGGTTTATAACAGCATTAAAGTGATTGCTTTGAGATGTTCCAGTAGTTTTTCAAGTTAAGTAAAATCAAAAACCTAATGACCGTCAAAGAAGTTTATACTGCTCCGACACAACAACAAGGAAAATTTAGAACGGATAAATTATTTCAATTTAATTTAGGGAATGTTTATAGATGACGTAGATTGAATGGTGAAAATAAACAAACATTTAAAAATTCCTTTCACTGTCATTAGAGCTTTATGAAAATAGATGTTTTACCACCTAATTGCCGAAATTTAACCAGCCAATAAGTCACTCGAAGCTCAGTTTCGCAAACGTATGAAAAAGACACAACTACTTTTTTGTCAATTTTACAAATATATTCACTAATTTCTTTGAGAATGACTTATTCAAATTTTATAATATCATTTTTATTCAAGGCAAAATCAAGCCATTTGTTTTGCAAACAACTTTTCGAGTTCATCGTTTTATATGCTATATTATGAAAAGATGGACATTATAACAAAACTTTCCAAATTTTAGCAACTTAATAGCTAGCTTGCTAAATGATGCTACAGAAAATATTAAAATGTATAGGCAAAACCCCAAAGTAAAATCTATGATTTTTGGAAAATTTGTAAGATATGGCGATGGGTATGACAATTAATAAGTTTCAATTAGTTAATTAGTTAATTAAAAACAGGTCGACGATAATTATTTCTATAGGTAAATAAGGAAGGTTCTCTATCGTCGACAGGTTCCGGAATATTCACGCAAACGATTTCCCAAATCAAACAAATGATTGAACAGGGTGGCCACTCTCTTTCAAGCAAAAAAATCCGGCCTTTTTGTTTAAAAACATATATTTTTCCAGCTTTTACAGGCTGAAAGAGGTACATCTTTCCAGCCCCATTTCTGAAACATGCACACTATTTTCCATCTTAACCAGTTGAAAGACTTAGCCCCAGGCTAAAAGTAGTTTTACAAATGATTATCAAAGTATTTTTGCCATAAGTCCTAATCATAATAAGACTTTCTATTTTATATTTCTATTTATTTGGAGGATCCACCATGGTTGGATCCGAGAAGAAATTTTTTGAAAACTGATACTCGCAGATTGCGAAATGTCAAATATTTGATTGAAAAATGATTTTCCAGTTTTTCCAGCCCATTTAGCTCTAAAAAGGTACTTTTTTCCAGCCTTATTTTTGAAAATAACTATTTTTCCAGGTTTTCCAGTTTTTCCAGTCCCTGTGGCCACCCTGTTGAAAATATAAATATTCAAACGTTGTGAGATTCAAAAAACCATAAATGTACACAATTTATGTACACCTGCAGTATACCCCTAAATCTTATCCAAATTAATAATCTCAAAAATTATATAACACCAGTAAAATCGTATTCAAGTAACAAGGCCAATCACATATCCATAATATGAAAGATTCTCAAAAGCAGAAGGTCAAAAGGTTTTCATAAAGGATTTAATGTGTTTTGTCTGCTCAGTTACTGGTGTTTTTATAAGGCTGATCTTTTTGAAAAGAAAAACTATTTTGGATGTTTACATCATTAGCCTTGTTGACTACAGGTGACTGATGATGAGGAGGGATACAGTCTAATGATATTACAAATTCCTTCCCGTGTGAATAGTTCAGGTTTGCAATAGAGGAAGATAATATTGTCTCTCAAATGATTCAGCGCAATGCCAAGAAGAAAAATACCAATGTAATTGTGACGTAAGCATTACGTCATGCAGACAGGTGGGATCGAACTTTTTGGATCGAGTCAATTTGAGTAACTGATAACTATGTTGAAATGCTAATAACAATGGTCCTGTGTGGTGATTTAAGGTTGAAATAAAACGTCTTCGACGATTTAAGTAATTTGAACTGACCAAAGATTGAAGTTTCAATATACTTACCGAGAACCATAACATGAATTAAATCATCATTTGAAGTGATCAGATATTCAATACCATCAGCACAATTAATAACAAGTTTGATTCCGCGGACCACTTCAATTTGGACCACAGTATCGGTGAACTTGGAGCTCCCTTTCATATTCATGTATGTCAAACCGGCGAACATGTATTTCAAGCCTCCGCATTGTAAAAACTCCCTTAACCATTCATGAGGGCAGACTTTAAGCCATTGGTTTAACGCACTGTATGTCTGAGAGTTAGGGTCACATAACATGCGACGAACAAAGGCTTCATCGAGCTCAGCATTTTCAAAATCGCTGACGGTGGCATGTGAATGTTCTGTTAAGTTCTTGACTCTTGCCCAACCGTTTGTTTTAAACCTCATCTCAGATTCTTAAAACTGCAAGATTGAAAATGTCGATTTTCTATACGATATTTTTTACAGTATCTTTCTTCAACATTAATAACTCTATTAGAAAAATCAGTAATATGTAATTAATGGTACCAATAATATTTAAATTTACCAACAAAAAAAAGAAAAGGAAAATTCTCTGAAACAAACAACTCCAACTACACAGCCTCAATCTCATACACCAAAAAATATAATTTCAATGTATACAATATTCATCAGATGATGATCACTAAAGAAAAGAGGAGACAATTAAGCTATATCCTTTCCGCGCATCGGAAGTTCATGCTTTTATTTACAGAAAAGATCAATAGAAAAAAGTGTTTTGATAGCAGACCACAGAACGTTCACTAAATGTTGATTATTTGATCATGTCCATGCATCGTCAACTAGAGTCGTGACCACCACTAAAGATCAACAAACATTTTGATGCCATAAGCATAAGAAGAAAGTTGTTCAAAGGAAGACAATAGGATTTAGATGCAAAATATTTGTTTATAAACAGTATCCAAAGAAAACAGGTAAGTCGATTTTTACACCTCATCTTTGGCGACAGAAAAATTACGTCATATGACGTAACATTTTTGCGAAACATGACTTGGTGTGAATATCGATTACAAGAGTACATCTGAGGTAATGGTGAAGATGACACAGATGTAATAGGTGACAAAATATGTTTACGATTTTCCAACCACAAAGACGAGAGTACAATTTGTAATAACCGACAAAAGCAATGCATTCATTCGAACTCGTCAGCTGACATCAAAAAGTTACTTCATTATAACCGTCAGTTGTGAATACAGAAGGTTCTCAAAAACTTTTGACGGACAGTTTTGATTTTGCTCATATTCCTTATTTGGAAGTCAACACTTTCTGTCGAAAGTTTCGAGTACACCTCTGACCGTACACGAGGAATCATCACCAAAAAATTACCACAAACAATACATTCTGCTCAACAAAATTATAACAATTTACAACAATCCAGCAATCCAATTTTATCCATCACAACCAAATAGACAACTCCCTCATATTCACCACAACTTATAAGCCAAAAATCATACAAATAGCTGTCAGAACAAAAATCAAGAAATATATTCATAGTAATTCTATCAACATATGAGGGAGGAGCAATCTCACGATTTAAGATACACATGTGATATGAAGAATTCTGAAATCTGTGTCACACTCAAAATTATTGTTGAAAGATCGAAAATGAAATTGGCTATAAGACTGACCCCCTTGTATTGTTAATGACGTCACGAGCAATTAACATGACCATTATCATGCTGGTGAAACAAACGAAGACCATTAACAAAGGTTATTAAAGAAATTAAAAGAAATAAAGATGTATAACGATGCTCGTTAATCAACCAATAATGTATAATTAAAGACACATTTTTGAAAGACTTCTGTCATGACCATCTACAAGAAAACTAACCAAAGAAGATTATCGAGATTTTTATTAATTGCAATAACATAACGAAAGGCCAAGCTTAGAAAGACAAATATAATTTCAGACAATGAGTGATCAACTACTTAAACAGTAGTAGGGGTAACAGGGGGTAACAGCAAAATAATTGAGACTTAAATGATTCACGTACCAGTTCTATAGTTCGAAGAGAAAAGTAATCCTTGATGAATTTAGACCAAACATCCTAATCCGAAGGTTCGAGTTGAATTATGCTGGATTAGACTTCTTTTCATCAAACAGCATGGTCTCATAAAACATGCTAGCCACAAATACTTAGTTACCAATGGTAACGTAAGGGTGTATAGGTTGTTTTTGCTTTACTGAATGCCTCTGTGACCCTAACACGTACGTGCTACTGGATTCACTCAATGATAACACGTTACCAAGATACCATTCCTCCCCCGAGTACTTCGAAGAACTGGAGAATATTTCCAACAAAAGAAACTAACAAGAAAAATAACCTGATCCAAATTAGTCATCTGGTGGCACCACTAACAAAAGAAAAGCCTACAAAAATGAGGCTAAGAGTTGTCAAGAAAATAAACTTCAGTCACAAAAAAAAAATTCTAATGTTCTCTCGTTGACTGTTTCTCATTTTAGAGCTTGATTCATCCAAAAATACCAGGCAGTAAACGATGTTTACAATACAAACTAGTTCAAACATGTAAAAACAACAAAGTAGCACTAAGTTCAGAAACGAAAACTAGTCCAATGTAATACCACTCTTTAATGGAAGTAGATCATTATTAACCCGGTAGTACATAATATTCAATTACAAAGATGAGGTAATTATCTCTTCCATGGGTTAGTTCGACTTCCGAATGACAAAAGAGAAGAATATTCAGATAGCGGAAAATAGAGAAGCGCGTGAGAAGTTGGGAAATATCCTTATTGTCTTATTCATAACAAAGCGCTTTTCCAATTAAACATTGGAATTGTAACAACACTGTTGTTCCTTTTATTGTCTCAAATTTTACAAGAACAATGCTATAAGAACACCGAGCCTCAGATTTGGTGGTAACTTTACCAAAAACTCGCAATTTGAGCATGGAAATTTTAATGAAAGCTTAGACAAAGGGAAGCATTTTAGGTATGTATTTATTTAAGGGTAGGGTGGGGTGAAAAATTTGAGAAAAACTTATTAGTTCTTATAAAAAAAAGAGTGTATAGTTCAAAGTTATATTTGGTGGGTAGCAGACGAACATTCCAGACAAACACAAGCTTAAGTCTTAACTTCAATATGTGGTTGATGAACGAAGAAAAAATCGTATATTCATTTCATATCATGTAGACACCTTCGAATTCAAAGAAGAAAAACAAGCTTAATCAAGTAATTTTTGTCCCAGCAAACCATTTTCCTGATTTTTGTCCTACGAGCAAACTTTTTTCCTGTTTATAGTTTTAGAGGGTGGTCTCATAAAACATGCTAGCCACAAATACTTAGTTACCAATGGTAACGTAAGGGTGTATAGGTTGTTTTTGCTTTACTGAATGCCTCTGTGACCCTAACACGTACGTGCTATTCAAAGTGCTTCAAAATAAAGCTTAGGTTATTGATCCTAATTTTCCCTCAAACACCATTTGATGTGTCGTATAATAAGTCATAAAATTAACCAGGAATGACATGGCTTTTCGTGAAAATTGTGATCAATATCCCTCGTATCATTTTGAAACACTTTGAAATATCCCAACTTTCTCTCGAAGTCATCATTATTAGAGCACTAATACAATCAAACATCCAAGAACAACTCAAAACCTTTCAACCCACCATCCAAGTCGTTCGAAGTATTCAACAATATCCCACAAGAGTTTCCGCCATACATAGAGAGAGCGATTTCGACTCGAGAACGACGTGGCTTGGGTTGAGATGGTGTCAATTGTGAGGTTTGAAGCTTTCAAAATTAACATGATTAAAAGGTTCAGTCTGCTGTTGTTGATTACTTGAAGAAAGCTTGTAGTTGTTCTTGGCCCTATATATAAGGTGTTTAGTATTTCAAAAGGTTCTCAGGAATAGTCGCTTTCAATTTGCAAAATACTGGAAGGCTGAGGTAGCCATTAAACGTCCTTTTTTAAAGAACGACGTCTAAAATAAGAAATTTAAAACGTCAAACATTATGAGAAAGATTTCACGCAAGTATGCGATTATAACGGCCGTATTAAGTTTAAAACACGTATTGTCACAGTAACAATATGTTAAACTAATCACACTTTCCTCAGCTCTGAATAAATGCGGAGCTCGACATGTCAAACATAGATGAAAAACCTTCGAAGAATGATAACTTAGCCTTGAAATCACTCCCCTTTTATACTGCCATCATAAGGCCGAGACATAATTTTTGACGTAATAATTTATAAGTGTTTTGATGAAAGTGGCGATGAAATAAATAATCTTCCAGACAATTCTAAAAACATATATATATAAATGGACTTTTCTGAGACCACTTTCCAGATGACTGAATGATTCACTAACAATGATCATTTAATCGGCCTTCAAGTATTGGTAAGATTACCGCTTGATTTGATAGTGAATGAACTAAAGTGGAGAAATTTTGGCGCGGATTTAATTTGGCGCACAGCGGATTTTGAATATTTGGCGCGGATTTAATTTGGCGCAGCAAGAATTTTTTTTAATTTGGCGGGAATTTAATTTGGCGCAGCTAGGATTTAAAAAAAATTGGTAGACCAATTTTAGTTTAATCCAGTCGTGTAGACAAGGCTGATAAGAAAAAGAAAAACGGTAATATTATAACCATTGGCTAGATATTTTGTATTTTATTTATTTTGTGGGTAAAAATTTAGAAAAAAAATTATATTTCTTTGAAATTTACTTTTTCGTAATAAGAATAAAAGATTTGCGTGGATTTAAATTGGCGCAGCCAGAAAAAAGTTAAATTTGGCGCGGATTTAATTTGGCGGTTTTTGGCATTTTGCGCCAATTGCGCCAAATTTTCTCTGCGCCAAAATTTCTCCACCTAAGGTACTTTTAGGGTTGTGTCAATATATTTAGTTAAATATTTGTCTGATTTTGATTTCCATAATTTTGTGGTTGACAAAAATTGTATTTTTACGAAACTCATGTTGAAATCATTTTTAAAACATTCTTAAAATTTAGGCAATTTTCACCTTGATATTTTAAAAAATCTTAAGGGGTTATTCTTAAAAAATACCTGATTGACACTATTGTCTTATTATTGCAGACTTTGGGATATAGAAAAAAAGAACCAAGTATCTAAATTGGTAAATTATGAGAAAAAGCTTAGATCCTTCAACTCGCGTGTATTATTCTTACCTGGAATATCACATTATCCTATGTCATTGGGCATTTTCAAGAAAAAAATCATGGGGTTAAATCAGCCCTGGGAATTCCCAGCCAGGAATTAAAATCGTCCAAATTTAAAAGGATTTTTAGTGACACAAATCCCATTCTATAATTAAATTTTCGAAATTTAAAGTGGTCTGGGAAAATGCATGAACTACGCACGAATTAAAAAATTCCAGGGTTTGTGATTGGGTACAAAGAATTTTTCCAGGGTAAGATTGGTAAAAGAGAAAATCCCAACCCGAAAAAGCAATTTTCCCAGCCCTGGGATATAATTATGTTTTCCTGTGTATATTGTCCAGAGTTAACATAAATCATGGGGTAAATTTAGGTGTCTGGGGTCAAATTAACGCTTTTCCAAAACTGTTGTCCAGGGTCAAATATGTAAAATGTCCACGGTAAATTATGAGAAAAAAATATTAAATCCCCCACCTGTGCGTTATTTCTTTTCTGGAATAGCCCAATTTGAGAACGAAAATTACCAAATTAATACATTATTTTGTTGATATAATCTTGAAAAGTGTTTTGAGCCAAATGCTTAATCCAAATTGTTAAAAGTCACTTTAAAGAGACATCCAACAGAGTATTACTGCATTATGACGTTAATCTTGAATTAAATTGGAGAGACTCATCGTAAAGTCAATATGTTTTATTTCTAACAATAACAAAAATATTACAAAAACTTCCTTTTTTTTCGAGGGGGTAATACCGTGTCGTTCATGTCGATTCTTTTTTTTTCTTGGTCTTTTCCACGGCTATTTCCTAAAGGCCGAAGTAGAGTGTCACCAGCAACGTTAATTGCCAACGCATTGAAGTTGAATTGCTGCAAGGTTGGATTTTCGTTGCATCCCAGACGCATCCTCTGCTTTCCAAAGTATTCTTCAAGAGGGTCTTGGCTCAGTTTCTCAGATAATCGAAATTTAGCACCCTCATGGAACATTACTTTGGCAATACCAATGAATGAGTGAACTGAAAACAAGAAAGAAATGGGAAATTAACATGGCAGATTTCATTTATAATGTAAAAACCCTTTCTTTATCGTCTAAAGATATCATAAATTAGGGGTTCCGACAAAGGTTGGCCCCCAAAAGTGGCCACCAAATGGCCCCCTACCACGAAGTAGCTACTTTACCCCCCCCCCCCCCAATGATGATCTCTACCACACACCACAATAA
>JAUJPO010073763.1:0-11442 GCA_032270745.1 Tiaropsis multicirrata
TCAAAGTCATTAAGCAATAATTGTCCCCTAATTTTGCACTGTTTCACTTTTTTTGATGTCATCAGCTGCCTGTCTAATAGCACAATTTTAAAAAGCTTTCATTTTTGGAACATTTTTTGTAGAATTTGCGAGATTTTAGGCATTTATTGTCTTATGCAAATAAAAACTAGAACTATAACTAGAACGGTCAAATTCGCATGAACATAGACAACACTCCTCAAAATCCAGGAATGCAACAAACAAAGTTTCACGTGCAGACACCACAAGAGATACGGTATGTCATGAGTTAAAAGAAGCCACCGTGTTCAGTGAAATGGACATGGGATGGGGGTTCCACCAACTACCCCTAGGGCCAAAAAAAAAAGTAGTCTTGTTTCCGGAAATGCGGGTGACGAAAAAAAAACTCACCCGGCCGGCCGCAAAATGTTTTTTTTTTCATTTTTCCTTAATATTCTAATTGGCGTAGTACGAAGAAATACTTCAGGTTCGATGCCTGTTTACTCGAAAAAACTCAACTTAAAAAAAAACACGGTAAAATAACTTTATTCACAACAACCTAACATGAAAGTAGAGAATTTTTGAGACAGAAGATTTTTTTCAAAACACAAGTTTTACAGATAAGAATTTTAACATTTATGTGTGCCCTCTTTGCAACAAAAAAAAGCTCACATGAAAAAGTATCGCTTTAGAAGTCAAAATACGAACGTGATACAAAAACACAAACATGAATGAAAAATATACAAAAAAGTTTTTCTCTTTCTCAAATGTGAGGGCACACAACATCTGTTGTTTAAATTAAAGCTTTTAAAATATTAATTATTCAAATAGACGTCACGCCAACAGCCACAAAGCACGCGCGTAAAAAGAAAACCATTGGACCGTTGGAAATTGAAATATTTCAGCTTTATCAAGCCATTAAACAGAAAAAGAAAGAAACTTTTATCGAATAGCTATATAATATTGTTACTACGAAGAACTAAAATATGTTGAGAAAACGTTTTGCGTTTTTTAGCTTACTTGTCTGAAATATTCAGTTTGAAAAAATATATTTTTTTCTTCGATTGCACAAAAAAAAAAGTTTTTTCTATTTGCGGCCGGGTGAGATATATTTTTTTCCAAAAAAAAGTTCACCCGGCCGCTTTCCGGAAACAAGACTAATTTTTTTTTTGGCCTTATTTTATAAAACCACCAAACTACCAAAAACATAAACCCATATTTTTCTTTTCTGTACCACGAAAGAAGATATATTATCTTTGTTTTTGTTCTTTTTGTTTTGATTTGATAAAGGAAAGAAAATCGAATGTTTTTTTTACGTAATTCAAATTGTTTCATGCGATTCTAATATTTGTTGCATCATTCGAATGTTATGTTGTTATTAAAAATTTTATTTTTAAATGTCATCGAAAAGATTCGATAATTGTTTTAAACAAATAGAGCTTGAAAAATAAATGTCGGCACCGTAAACCGGTGCCAAGGAGAACCAGTATTGCACTGGTTGAGAACCGTTTGAAACTCTTTCTACTTCAGCACACTGGTGCCAATCGTTATATAAACAATTCAACCGGTTTTAACCGGCGCAATGTAACTTGACACCGGTGTGTTTTTCTATGTTATCCAAATCACGTGGCAGGATACAATTTAAAAGAATATATAATTTAATTTCCAAATGTTAGCTGTATGATGATTTCACTTTTACCTACTACCCCTACTCTTCCCTGATGAATGAAAAAAATCTAAAATTTCAGGTGCTGTTAAGATCACACCAGCTCATGATCATAACGATTACGAAATTGGCAAGAGACATAATTTACATTTTATCACCATGATGGATGATGCTGGTCTATGCACTGATGTTGGTGATTATAAAGAAGAATACAAGAAATTCATTGTAAGTTGAATTTAGTGTCTCTTTAGTAATATTTAGTATGAAAAAAGTTAATTGGTTGAAATGAGTGAAATGAAGCTTCACTTACTTGGAAGGGATCCAAAAGGAATTTATTTTATATTTTTCTTCAAGAAAAACTGAAAAAAATCTGAAAATAATTTATCTGGTTTGAGATGCAGGTGTTAAGTCACAAGATCACAAGTTCTTTATACTAAGTTATTGAGTTTTTTTAATGCAAATTTAATTTTGATTATCTAATGTTGTTTTGATTTTTCTGTTTTTTTAGAAAATAAAAAGATTTGTTGCTAGATATGAAGTATTGAATGCATTGAAAGCAATCGGATCCTATGTTAAGACTGAAGATAATGCTATGGTTGTTCCAACTTGCAGGTCAGCTCCCAAATATTCTCATTAATTCATATCCTTGATAAGCAATATTATTTATGGATTGTCTGTGACTAGGACGTCTAACGGTCTTGTTTCAGGGGGTTCTGTTCCGACTTTCATCTACAAAGTAAATTGAAACTTCACTGAGAGGAAATTATTGATAAAATACTTTAAAGGAAGAAACTTTTGCGAGGCAAAAGAATCACAAAGTTTTAGGAATTACTTTTGAATGGCCCATTTTACCAAATTTCGTTTTCTAATATGTTTAACCATTCTCTACCAGCCGTTCAAAAGATATTGTTGAACCCTTATTGAAACCACAGTGGTATGTTGACTGCAAAGAAATGGCTGCCAACGCTGTCTCTGTAAGATGAACTTTGATACATGTTTTTCTTTTGAAAAATTATTTAAATAAGCAACACTTTGATGAAATAAAAGAGTCCTAAATATCAGAGGTAGAAGTTAATTTTGACAACATGGATCAAATTAGTTTGACTTAAGTGAAAGGAAAAAGTTATATTCAGCGAGATGAAAACTTAAATTTCTTTGGTTTTTCAAACACAATGATATAAATATGTTTACACTTCATTTTTAGGCTGTTCGAAACGGTGATCTTAAAATTATTCCAAGTATGCATGAGAAAACTTGGTACCAGTGGATGGAAAACTCAAGGTGTTACTTTATTTCAGACATTCCAATCTTCCTTCAAAATTAAGGTTGTTTAAATCTTTTTCTTTGCCCTTACCTTTTTCGGCCTATATCTTCTTCAGATCATTATCTCAATATTTTGGTAAAGATAATTTTCCTCTCTACACAAAGGGATTGGTGTATTTCTCGTCAGCTATGGTGGGGTCACCGCATACCAGCTTATTATGTCACCATTCTCGGGGAACCATCCGGGTCAGATGAAGAAGAACAGTTCTGGGTCAGTGGGCGCACCGAAGAGGAAGCATTAGAGAGAGCAGCTCAACGGTTCAATGTTCCAAAGGATAAAATCCACTTACGACAGGATGAGGATGTGTTGGATACTTGGTTTTCTTCTGCTCTCTTCCCTTTCTCTGTATTTGGATGGCCTGACAAGGTTTGTTGTTTTAAGCAAATGTGTACGCCATTAGATATGAGAAAGTCTGGCGTTGGCTTTTTAAAAACAATCTAAAAAGTTTCATGTTACTATTCTATATCATCGTTATCTCATAGACCGACGAAATGGAAGCATTCTACCCGACATCTTTACTGGAGACTGGGCATGACATTTTGTTCTTTTGGGTTGCACGTATGGTTATGTTTGGACAGAAACTAACAGGGCGACTGCCGTTCAAGGAGGTTTGTTTTTTATGAGCGATAAAATCTTTCAATTGTATTCAACACCATGTTACAATTTTTTTACAGGCCCTTTTGAAACAAGTTTAAATTCTTTCAAGTAATATTTTTTTGAATTCTTTTCCTTTTATGAAACATAGTAATATGGTTTTCCTGAAATGATATTATTCTCATGCTATGAAATAACTTTTAAAATCCAAAAGCTAAATTATTAAATGCCAAAAAGAAACAGACTGACACATTTAATTCTTGTTTAATTACAAAGGTTTATCTTCACGCCATGGTCAGAGATGCTTATGGACGAAAAATGAGCAAATCTCTTGGCAACATTATCGATCCTCTTGATGTCATCACTGGAATCTCACTACCTGATTTAATGGGACGATTGGATGAGTATGGTTTTACGCATCAATACTATCAGTATCTGTCTCTGATTTTACTTCCTGGATCTATGCATAAATTTCCACTGAACTAGTGGATACTCTAAGTTGTACTTTTGTTATCGAAGAAAATAATTCGGTTAATCGGACTCCATTTCCATTTTCATTCATGACTGCTTTCTGTTCCAAGAAAATATCTGATTTTTCTCTTAGATACAATCTGGACCCTAAAGAATTGGAGAAAGCAAAGAAAGGACAAAAAGAGATGTACCCTGATGGTATTCCTGAATGCGGCACTGACGCTATGCGTTTTGCTTTGTGCGCATATACACTGCAAGGTAAATCCATCTGCTGTTTGGTTCACATGACTTATTATTCAATCAAAATTTACACCTTTTTTAATATAACCTACGTAATGTATTTTAGGAGGCATCATCAACAAGGATAATTACTAAATACTTTTTCTTGCTTTTTCCACTTAAAGCCTTCAGACTCGTCGCTTTTTTAATTTTATACGTTTTTTATTATTTTATTTTCTTTGCTTATTGTCTCAATTTCATTGCAGGGCGTGATATCAACTTAGACGTACTGAGAATGCAAGGATACCGACATTTCTGTAATAAACTATGGAATGCCACTAAATTCGCCATGAGAAACTTTACACTCGAATTCGTCCCAAGAAGCAACTTAAAGGAGGTATTTCATATAACCGATGGACTCTTATCCATCCTTGTCACCCTCTATCTCCCTCTATCTTGAATGCCTCCTCCCTGAAGTCAAGTTTCATCTAAGAGTTTTTCTTTCCCACAGTATGAGCTTTCGCGAATTTAAACTCTTTTTTAGATGATCTAGCCATTTTTTAATTCAAAATGTATAGGATAACATAATAAATTCTGGAAAATAATCCAAATGATCCAATATTATTCTGATTAAATTCCTGACCATTCAATCACAATAAATAGACTGTCGTCTCCATTTGTAGTGTTGATGGATTTCGCTCGATAAATCGCATAGGGTGTCTGCCATCATGAAATCAAATACCAATTGACTGAATTGAATTTTTCAACTATGACTCTATAATTACCTTTTGTAGCTCTCTGGACAAGAAACTCCGATGGATTTGTGGATTTTGAGTCGTCTTTCAGTCGCTGCCAATCTTTGCGATGAAGCTTTTAAATCGTACGAATTCCCTAAAGCAACAACCGCTCTGTACAACTTCTGGCTCTATGAGTTATGCGATGTCTATCTTGTAAGCTGAAAGAAATTATTTACTTTTGTAAACTTTAAGAAGTAAATGAAATATTTGACACGATAAAAAGTGGGTTGTTTCAGATCTTCTATAATACTTTTAAGAGTTTACATTCTTTTTAACAAGAAATGACGATTTCTAAAGAGCATTTTCATATGTTTTGTCCTCTTTACAATAGAGGTATTTCAGTCAATCCTCGTAAAATTGCGTACTGATTTACTTGTTTATTCACTTTGTATATTTTAGGAATCGTTAAAACCAATTTTCCAAGGAGACAACGAAAAACAAAAAGTCTGTGCGCAAAACGTCCTGTATCTTTTTCTGATGTTATGAATCTTCTATTAATAGTTCTCAAGTTAGAAACTGAAGCCTCTAGGTGTAAAACTCTTTCGATTCTTTCAGTAGTGGGAAGAAATTATAAAACGTATTCTGATTTTGCTACCGGGTGCGCCACAAAAAGGTTTCTCTCTTTCAGATGAATAAAGTATTGAGAATTTTTGAAAAAACATTTTTGCATCGTAAAGAGCAAAGGTTACCTTAAATTTTGATGTATTACACATTATATAATGATCAATATTTGAAAGGTTACAAAGAAAAAACTTTTTTTGTGATTTCAAAAAATCGTTATAATTCTTTTTTTCCTCTTTACGATGCAAAAAAATCGAAAATTCCCAATACTTTTCGAAAGAAATCATCTGAAAGAGAGAAACCTTTTTGTGGCGCACCCGATATTTTGTGAGTAAATAAAATGTTTGAGAAAAACAAAATTGTTTCACAGAAAGTGCTCGATAAAACAAAGTTTGAGCTTCATACCTTTAAAAAGATACAGAGTATTTAGTAAATATAGAACTCTAAGTTTGGCTTTTCAATCACATTTGGATTTCACACATCCTTAACTTGGTCAACTACTCGGTTCAAAAGGTACGCATGCCTTGATGCTGGTTTGCGTATGTTGAGTCCTTTCATGCCATACGTCACAGAGGAACTGTATCAACGTTTACCGCACAACAGAGAGATGTGTCCAGAAAGTATCTGCGTTGCTTCCTATCCCAAAGAAGTGAGTAGTGTGTTTTGTAAAATTCTTCAAGTATTGAAGTACGAATGTAAAGTAAGATCATTATTGTTAGAAGAACATACATTAGAAGAGCATTTTTTTGTTTCGCCAAAGTCAGTAAAAGTTCACTGGTCTGGCAATGTATATATCTTTTTGTCAATTTTTTCTTTGTTTAAAACAAAAGTCAAACGTCAATTTGCTCACTTATTGATCGTTACCAATATCTTCTCTTGAGATTTTTAATCACGTGATCAAAAAGTGAGCAAACAAAACAATTTGTGTACGCAAGTTCAAAATGTAAACAAAAGACAAATACCAAAGACTTCTAGACCGGGGGTTTCATATTGATTATGTGTTTGCCAGCGTTGACTGTCAAGGAGAAAACCGATTTGTTGGAACTGAGGGCTTCTTGTTTAATTTTCTTAGATTTTTCATAATTTTTTAGTGGAATTTACGCAACGAATCGATTGAGAACCAAATCGAGCACATGATGGAAATTGTGAAAACCATTCGTTCCAAGAAAGATGAATACATGAACAACAAGGCTAAATGCTTAGGTATTATGAAGGCTTTATGTGGTTGAACCATTTTTTATGTTGAAATAACTTCTATTTCCTGATAATACTGGTTTTACTTCATTACTAAACATTGTAGAGTATGGCGTTGAAAATTAGTAAAACTTGACCCCTTGTGTTGCTTTTAGATATTTCTTTAATTAAAGAAGAGCTCCTGTGGACGAGTTTAGGACTTAAGTGTGTGTCGGCCTACATAGTTTTCTAAGCAAAACTTGTAAACGAAAGTTTATGTACAGGCCGCCACAGACGCGGGCGGCTAACGCCCTTAATAACCTCTTGTGTAACCTCGCTAGTGTTACCTTTTTGCATTTCCTAACGGAATTATTGAAAATGATAAGCTAATTATTGAATGGATGAATGATAAATAACTTCCTCTTCTTCGTCAACTGTTTAGTCTACGTCCGTCCACATCAACCATATTCCAAAGAAGTCGTAGAAAAGTTGGATGACGTCATCAAAACATTGTCTCAATCATCAGAGTAGGTTTTGTCCTGTTTTCCTTTAAGATAGTTCGCCAGTGGTATAAAATTGGTACCACTACCTTAGGGCTTGCATTATTTACATGTCCACTTAAAAGACACTTTCATACTTTCTTTGAAGTAGCTCTTGATTAAAATTCCCTTGAAATCCTCAGGTAAAAAATGGAAAATAAATTATTTGCGTGTCCTGACGAAATTGTGCTTCGCATAAATCTAAAGGTTTCGTAGAAGTCTGAAGCATAAAATCTACAATAACAAATTCTGACTTTGGCACTTACAATCTATCGTGGTTATTTCATCATTAGAATCAAATTACTTGGCGAGAATGAAGAAGCGCCAGGGGGTTGTGCTATTCAACTTGTCGGTAATAAATGCGAAGTCTTACTCTCACTCAAGGTACGATTCATAATATTTTTAACGAATTTTATTTGCTTTCATGTCTCAAATCAATACGGTGCTTTTAACCTTCTCCCTCTGGTGATAATCTAAAAACCACCATGGTTTACTGAAGAAGCAATTGCTGTTTGTGCCTGCAAATAACATTCGAATGTTTTGAACACGAGGCTGGCTTGTTGTCGCCTTATTTCAATACAGCAATGAATTTTTTATGCCTTTTAAAGGGGCTGGTTATCTCCCCTCTCACCAAGGATGCATAATAGAAGTCTGGATAAATATCTTATAAAACGATGGAGTGCAAGGCATTGTCTATCTATTGTTTCGGAAAATAATTAATGTTCAAACCTTGTCCGCAAAGGACAACTGTCATGGCGACTCGAAGATCATTGATTTAAAAAATGTTTAATAAACTTTTTTCTTAAAAGCCATATTTCAGACGCGTAGCCTTAATTATCTATTTACATTTTCAATAGTTAATGACTATGTCATAAAAATTTGCACTCCTACACAAATTTTGCGCCATCCTTGGCTACGCGCCTGATATTTCTTCTCGTCTTTATACTTTCAATGACAGAAACTTTGAAATCAAAATCAGGAAAGCTTTACAGTTACTTTTCTCAAATCGCATTTCGGAAGTTCTTCTTATTACTAAAAAAATTCAGGAAAACGTCTTAAACAGTACTTAAATTTTGGATTGAAATATATCTAAGCCATTCACTCGTCGAGTGTCAAGATTTAAATATGATAAATTTCGAGATCTTCACTTTATAATAGTGTAAAAATGTTTTGGTGGCACGCAGTTGTATGGTGGTTTTAATGAGGCCTAAGTATAAAAATTCCTGGTGTCTTCATATAATTTCTTATAAATAGCGTGTTTTCTACAGCTATCTCTCAACCTGAAACGTCATAACGACAAATCTTTGGCAATTAATTCCATGAATTATGCTCTCTGAGGAAAACTTATGATTCCATTTCAGTTGTAGTTATTTAACAAGGCATTAAAAAAGGAACGACAAATGATATTATTACGAGATGAGGTTGTATATTATCAGTACTACGGACATAACTAGAACATGAGAAATCAATGAGCACCCAGCAGAGTTATATTATACAGCCTTGCTCTCACAAAATCTGAATGAAATGTGTAGAAAATATTTCTGTTAAAAACTATTAGAAAAAAGTGCTCTTTTTAGTATCGCACCCTTTTTTAGTACCGCACCCTTTTTAGTATCGCACCCTTTTTAATATCGCGCCCTTTTTAGTATCGCACCCTTTTTTAGTACCGCACCCTTTTTAGTATCGCACCCTTTTTAATATCGCATCCTTTTTAGTGTCGCATCCTTTTTAGTATCGCGCCCTTTTTAGTATCGCACCCTTTTTAGTATCGCACCCTTTTTAGTATCGCACCCTTTTTAGTGTCGCGCCCTTTTTAGTATCGCACCGCACACTTTTCAGCATATATAGCATATGACCTCACGGTTTTTAAAGTTTTTATAAAATATGACATCAAAAAAGTAAGACTTCTGCCGTTCAAAAATGATTGATTAGCGCGCATTCTTGTTTCTTTATAGGGTATGGTTGACTTTACCAAAGAAATCCAGAAACTTCGGGTGAAGAAAGAAAAGTCGGAAGAATCAGTCGGCAAACTTGTTGAAACTACAAAGAAGGATGATTATGAAACCAAGGTACTGCTTTTGTTTTTACAGAAGACCCTGGATTATGATTTTTGTGAAAGCTATACTTTGTCAATGAATCCTAGTATGTTTGGGTGTTTTCTACTGTTAATGGTATGGTATTTTTTAAGAGACCCATTGTTCCGTTTGAATTGTTTCAATAATTTTGATTCGTATGTTTACTGTCAAACACTCACTGCTTAGTTTGTTGAAAATACCATGGATAAAATGTTATGTCATATTTTTCAATCATTCTTTCAGGTTCCAGAAAAGGTTCGAGAACAAAACCAGCAAAAGGTAGTCTTTTCTTTTTTTCTTTTTCTTTTTCTTCTCAGCAATGCCTCTAATTGATAATGCTCTAAAAGCCATCGAGAAATCAAGAAACCTCAGAAATGCCGGGGCTGGAAATTGGATACTGTCTACTTGACTTGTAATATTTATTGACTGCTATTTAGGACGTTAGACGCGTCTGTTGCGGCCTGTACATAGATTTTCTTTTACAAGTTTTGCTTAGACAAATTATGTTCAGGCCGCCACAGACGCGTATAAAGTCCTAAATGACACACTTGCGTAACCTCGCTAATTTCTTTTGAAGAATTTTACTAGGTTTAGACTTAAAATCTGTTGGAAAATGATATTCCTAAATGAGAGGTTTGGTTGAGATTTGGTCTCCCCTTTATTTAAGGAGAAACGCTCTGCGGAAATGAACTTTTGAACTGTCTGTAGATATCGAGCTAGTATTTGATTTCTTTGCTCAAACTAAAAACCAGATTTCTTTCATCTTTTCATCTCTTAGATATCGCAACTACATACAGAAATCGAGAAATTGAAAATTACAATCGATACATTTGAACAAGCTGCAAAAGATGCATCATAAATGCCACATGAAACTTTTTTTTAAGAAATATGAATTTCAGAATTCAGATACAACTCTTTGGATTACAATTTTATTTATGACTTTATCGCAAAAGATACTTTTTATGTTACCATCCATAAAGATACTGGTTGTCTCGTTTCTCTGTTTTATTATTTTGAATTTTAGCTTCGAGGTAAATTACCCTATAAATAATACTGAGTGACTCAAAAAAACTTCGCACGTTTGACAGTGTATTGGAGCCCTAACGATTATGAAACAAAATTCAATTGTTCTTTCGAGTGATAGCAAGGTCTAACTTAAATTTGAGATTTGAGGTAAAACTTTTTAAATTGATTCTCAACGACCACAAGGCAAGGAAGGTTTTTTACGTTTTTTTTAAACAGCATGAACGTTTTCCATATAACCATCGCTATTTTTGGGCTTAAACGAAGCGTACCTATGCAGAGATGAAGAATGTGTCCTGCCTGTCAGATGGTACAAAATGCTTAGAACTCGAAAAATTAAGGAAAAACCTTAAAAAACCCGCCATTTAATTGGAAATTTCAAAATGCGAAAAATACCTAATTTGATACCCTTTTTTGACGTGTTTTTGCACCTTTCAAAAAGTGAATTTTACTTTGCAAGCTCATAGCTTTTAAATTAACCTAAAAAAATTATACATCAAAATTTAAATTAGGCGAGTCCAAGTTGATTAGTTTACGGGCGAAGCAGTTTCAAAATGTGGGTCGGTCGGTCGGCAAAAAATTTAAGACAATTTTTTAAGAATTTGTTTCATCGTCAACAGCTTTCTTTGTATTGGGTGGCAAGTTCTGGTCTATTAACATTGCTTTGTCTCTTATCAAACCTTCTTTTTCCTTTTTCTTTTCGGACTTGATTTTGTTCACGGATGTAGGATTTGGTAGCGATTCTGTTTTCTGGTCCACAATAAAAGATTTCAAAGGTGATGTTGCAATATTGCTTTTGAATGATTGAACTGTGTCGCACAGGATTCTGCAAGGATTGGGATTCCTAGTCCACCATTTTTTACTGGCAAGGAGAAAAGACTTCGTTCTTGCTCAGTTAAAACAGATTCCAACAGGTTTGGCAGGAATATGAAGCTCTCCGTGACAAAGAGCTGCATATGCCGAATGTGGTTGTGTTTTGGCATAATCACAAAGTTTTTCGACT
>JAUJPO010073774.1:0-11441 GCA_032270745.1 Tiaropsis multicirrata
AACATTAACAACTTGAAAAGATGAACTGACTAGTTTTAATGATAATATATGGTGCATGACCTCTTGTATACTAAAATCTCTTTCACCTACAGCTCTAATCATTAATTTCTGAATAACAGATCTCATTTGTTCAGTTCCTTTCAAATTATCAACAACAGAAACAAAAGCATCTCGAGCAACATCTGATATTTTTTCTGCCTTTGAGGCATACTTAGCAAGATATTCTAAACATGCATTGTAGTCAATAATTGGTTGAATATCACAATTAGCTCTCCATGATTGCAATTGCAATCTCTGATGCCTGTTAACTCTTGAGTCGTTTCTTTTCAATACAATTTTTGGTCTGTACTGCTTACCATATTTCTTTGAATTTACTTCTTCAAATTCAATATAAGTTTCATCACAATCCTCAAAAGGGAAATTGAATCTGCAATATTGTTCATCATCATTCTTTTTACGTAAGCAATAGGCTGTACTACACTTAGTATGCCTCTGAACACTATTTACTAAATTGGCATAATCATCATCAAGCTCACTTTCATTAATATCTTCAACTTTTCTTTTGCATGGGTGCACTTTCGGTTTCACCCAGCCTTCTTCAGGAGTACAAGGGTTACACGCTGTCACAATAGAATCAACATATTCAGTAACTTCCGTTTCTGCAGCTTTTCCTTCATTGACTTTAGTTTCAAGCTCAACTCTGATATTATCATCACAATCAGTGTCTAATTCTTTTTCAGCTATATGTCCTTCTAAAGCCTTTTGAGTAAGAGAGCACAATCCTGGGTCATTTTTCAGTTTTGCTACCCCATGACAGTGGATTGAGCCTCTCATAACAGCATATTCAAATCTGTACCAGTGCCATTCAGCACCTAAAGTCTCATAAAGCCAAAGCTTAACAAAGTTTTCAACTCTGATAGTAAAAAACCAGTCTATCAAATGAGGATTATTTATAATATTTTCTCGCAATGTATTACTTGAGCTATCATTATCATTTGAAAATAACGCATGATATTCTGGCCAATGGAATTCAGCACATGACAGAGTCCAAAAGATTGTTGGAGAACCAACCTGACTAATTGTAGCTTTTAATTGTTCTTTAGCATGATTCCAATACGCATTCGTGCCTGTTACATTCTTCGCATATCTCATTAGCTTTTTCATGATTGTAGCATGACTACCTTCTCTAACCATATCCTGTAATTCGTTAATTGTCAAATTAGCTTCTCCTGGATTTTGCTTCAAGTAAAAACTTCCTTGTCCTAACAGACGTCTACGATAAAGCATATTGTAAGCCCAAAACCCAAATCGAGGATGGGCCGCAAATCTGTATACCCATTTCCCATCTATCATTTCAGCAAATTTTATCAAATGTTTAATCTTTTCAGAAAAAGATTCTGTATCACTTTTAGCAATAGACTTTCTTATGCTCGAATTGGTTGGATCTCCTTTACCATCTGGGAAAAGTGTTGGAAAAGCTAAAGTAGCCAAATATTCTGTAGTGAACTCATTTAAAGGCTCATTGCCTATCTTAACAGATTCTGAATTCAAAATTGAATCATTAATTATATCTTTTTCTTTCTTAGTTTTTACTTTAATTGGAATAAAGCTCCCCATCTCAGTATTACAATCATAAACTTTTTCTTCACTATCCTCAGAATTTGGACCAAAATCAGGAAGAACTCCCTCATTATCCAAATCATCATCTTCAACCTCTTCTTGATTGAAGTCTACACTCATTGGCATTTGCAAATAATCATCTTCAGGCAAGTTATCAAATCTACTTCTATCAATAGTCACATTTTGGTACCTTGGGTTGTTTGGTTCCCCCATACTATTCTTTCCTGTTAGCCACATTAATGCATCAAGAACTTTTTGTCTCCGCACTCTCAGGTCTCTTGATCTATTATCTTTCCCGTCAATTTTAAAAACAATAACTGGTATATCACTGGGATATCTTGGCAAAACATTAGCAATGTGCTGAACATCATGAGGTAAAGTTAGAACATGTCCTTTATAAGCTTTTTGCCCTCCATTTGGCTTAGTATAAACTTGAATAACAGGGAACGCTCTAGCAATAAGCATTTCTTCAACCTGTGTCAAACCTTGCAGTTGTAGTGGAACTTTACTTGGAATCATATCATTTTCAATACTAAATTTCTTTGGCTGACTTTTATCTCTTTTACATCGTACACATTCATAATTACTTTCATCGTTTGGAGTCTTACAAAGTGGCCAACCTTCCTTACATGTTTTGCACTGAGAAATTTTCATTTCCAATTTTTTGTGAAATTTATCACCCAAATAGTCGCCGTCATGTTTTTCTGCGTTTTGCCTTTTTTTCTTAGCATGATTACGTTCACGCTGCTGAGCTTTTATTTTCTCTTTATTTTTCTGATAATATTCTTTTTGCTTTTGTTTTTGCACTTCTTTTGTCTTAGCTAAATATTCCTGATGTTTTTCTTTTCGCAAGTCCTTTGTTTTAACCAAATATTCTTTTCGCTTTTCTTTTTGCAAGTTCTTTGTTTTAACTAAATAATCTTTTCGCTCATTTTTATTTTTCTTGTAATATTCTTTTTTCTTTTCTTTTCGCACTTCTTTTGTCTTAGCTAAATATTCCTTACGCTTGTCTTTTGTTTTTTCGTAATAATTCTTCTTATCCTCATTTTTTTCCCTCTTTATAAATTTGCTTCTTAATGAATAGTCCTTTAAATCATCTTTATCCATCTTTCTTTTTCTCAAAGTACTAGCTATCTCAAAATGTACAAGATTTGTTTGATCTGATATGTTTTCTTTTACATAAATGCAAAAAAACCATCCACCCGTTTGAATCTCATAAAGTTGATGCAAGCTTTCATAGCGAAAAGTTGTTTCATTTAAATCATCAATATAGATCCATTCGTTATTATCTAATACAGCACATGAAAAGTGGTTTCCTTCATGTCTAACAAGACCTCTCAAGGCATAGTTTTGATCATTTAAGACCAAATTCTTATCATATTTTATCTCATTATCACCTCCAAATTCTACAAGGTAGATTTTAGGAGTAACAAATGACACTAATGCTGTATCTCTAGAAATATTTTCACACCTGCACATTATTGATTTATCAATCATAATTGGGCTTAAAAGGTTTTGCCATTTATTAAAGTCATCTAAAAGACGCAAGTTTAATTCTGAAACGTAATTTAAAAATGTACTACATTGACGTACCAATTCTTCACCACAGTTAGAGCATGATCCCTCTAATCTGTAACGTGTCTCAAATAAATCTTTCTCCTGGACTGAAAGATTACAAACAGTCTGTCCTGAAAAAATTTGAGAAAACTCTGCATTGGCATCACGATTTTCAAAAGATGTACAGTTTGTAATTAAGAAATCCCAAACAGGTTGGCGAATGACAGATAAATTTTCCTCATTTTCACTATCGTCTGTAATGTCTGAATTTAAAATGATACTGTAAGACCTCAAAGAATCTGTTAACAAATCAAAAAATAAGCTCTGTGTCTCAATTTTGGCAACATAAGAGCCAAACGTAGAATATGCTACTTCCAAAAACGAATCTACTGCACACGTATACACTGATTCTTGCCGTCTACATGAATTCATAAAATGTAGGTCTCTATTACCTCTATTATTATTGTACATGTAATCATTCTGATCTATTATGTGTCCTTCTACTAAACCTTCGACTATATTTTTCTGAGAAATTCCTTCATAAGAAGGCTGATCAATATTTTCCTGAGAATTTCCTTCATAAGAAGGCTGAACATTTTTCAAAGCATTGTTACTATCAGAAATCTTTGACATTTTCAAGGATATTTTAAGATTATACCTCTGTTGTCTGTTTTCTTGATTCTTGACTGGTGAACTTGTCCAAATGATTCGGGATAGCTCGGAAACCTACCTTCTCTGTAGGGTGTAGCTGTGTATATAGCTAGTTTATTCGGACGCAGCAAAAGTAAAGAATGTTTACGCACGCGTGAACATTTTTAGAACCTCGGCGGCCCGCCTGAGAAACGAAACAACATCATGAATATTTTTTTGGCGAGCAAGTCCGCTACGTGAAGCAACAAAAGCCCCTTCGGGGCAATAAACATTGCCAGTGCTTACACGGTGGTGAGGACTCCCAATTGAAATTCATCACTACTCGGCTGTCCTGTTGAATTTGTTTATTATGGTCACGTGGTTATTCCGCCCAGGCAAAGATAGAAATTTTTTGATAAAAAACGAAAAAATAATAATATCAACTTTCCTGTTGCCATAAAAAATGGGATTTGTAAATAATTGAGTGTCTGAAAAATTATTCTTTATTTAAACTAAAACTTTTTAGATTCAAGCATAGAAATTCAAATAACAAGAAAATTTATCATTTCAACCTAAATAAATGTTTTACAGACCCTGAATATGTGAATAAAAAGATTTTTATTTTAACAACCGACTGACCCATTTAAACCTGACAATCTGCCTGTAGAACAGTAAATTAAATTTGTCTCGCCTAAGCAATTTTTATTATTTTTCTTCAGACAAAAGAATCTTGGAGAAGATAATCGAGTTTAATACTCCTTGGAAGGAGAATAACCAGGTAAGTTTTAATTTTCCAGAACATGTGTTAGCACTTACAAATAATAATCTGCCTACCTTGAGTGAACTGAGTGGGAAAAATCAATTTTCTTTTAATTTTGACAAGAACTTATTTTGGTGATTCATTCATTGATTTTTTTGATTTTTCAAAATTAGTGCTCGCCAGAATTAGTGCTCACCAAAATTAGTTCCCTTTTAAGGTATTACAATTTACAAATTTTCCTTCAAATCTACCTACGTATCGCAGTAAACTAACAAAGAATCACCTTTTTGACAAATAAACCAAGAAGAAGAGTTCAAAAATCAGCAAATATATTGCCAATAGGGGTCAAACCTTACAACCCTGCCAGTTGGTTTACATTGTGGAAGATGCTAATTTTGAAGATTTCCCAAGTCGCAAAATGCTCTTTAGATAAATCTTTACTGTTGAGAATGTGATAAATATGCTGTTTTTTTCCTCCTTGGGAAGGAGCACAGCTATGCAATTCTCCTTTAGAAATATACAATGCTTCCCTGTGCAATACATTTAGAATTTGTGTGTTAGATAAATTTTGTTTTTCCTTGGAAAATACGCAATGTTTTTTTCCTTGAAAATACTGTTTTAGTCACAAAATGATAAAAACAAAAACTACGGCTCAAAATCATGATCATAATACTGTTAAGCACTATTTTGTTTCAAATAATGTTAATTGAAAGACCAGATAAATCTGCTGCTTATGAGTGTGAAAGATGTAATCACACTGGTAATGTTGTAAGATTTGATGGTATTCACTTTCCTTCTGTTTCCTTTAAGAATACAATGGAAACTATTTTGATGTTTTTCCTTTAAAAATACATAAAAAGAAGGATATTTATTATTCAAAGCAAGGTTTTATACATTGTTCACAAACCCTGTTTTCCTATTCCTTTGAACATTACAGAGATTTAATTACGACAACAATGAAACTAATTCAGGTTTTTTTCATAAATACATTGTATGTTCTAGTAAATTTTGTATATTTTCCTAACTATTTTCTGTGCCAATTTTTTCAAATCTAAAATCTGTAATTACTGTCATTTCTGTAATTATCCTTGTCTAATTTATTTTTAAGTGTTTATCTAACACAATTAAGGGATGTTGTTTAAGGTTTTAAGATGGCTTTAATTACAGCAGGATTTTAAGTAAATATTTTTGTTGTTAGATATGCGACATAGATGGAAAAGGATTTTACTCATTGCATTGTTGCTATTCTTGGGAATTACATTGACGATCAATATTTTTTCAAATATTTTGAACACTGCAGAACTTAGTCAAGAATCGCACAAGGATTACAGCTTTGTTTCTTTTAAAGGAACCATCCATATTTGGGGAAAGGCATCAATTGCAGAATATTTCTGGACCCATCTGTTTGATGGGGATTTAAAAATTGTGAAAGGATACATGTTGCAACGTGGGCAGCTCAAAGTTGATGACCTACTATTGAGTTATGAAACTGGGCCTTATTTGCTACCTACCACTGCTGATCGCAACATAGAGAACCTGGTTATTATCTTAAATGGTAGAGAAGAAAGTAAAATTTTAAAATCGAAACAGTGGCTTGAAGTATTGCTAAATAATCAACAATTTCCCAAACTCAAAAATCTTGGTATAATCATTCTTGGAAATGAGGCTTGTCAAAATGGCTGGATGAAAAGTTTTATTCAACATAATACTTTGAAATTTGTATTCATTGTATATGATGTTGTGAAAGAATCTAGTAAGATACTTCAATGGCCACTTGGAGTTGCAACTTACAGAAATTTTCCTGTCATCAATAAAAACGAAATTGATGTTAATAAGAAAAGACAATACATTTGCAATTTTCTTGGAACTGTATACCCAGGCTCTTCAAGGGTACTATTGAAAAGTTTGCTAGAAAAGAATGACTTCAATTGCTATTCTAAAACCAGATCTGAGTGGAGGCCTAAAGAAGAGAAAAGTAGTATGGAATTATATCATAAACTTCTGAAGGAAAGTGACTTAACTTTGTGTCCAGTTGGAATAAATTCAGAGTCATATCGTATTTATGAGGGTATGTCATACGGTAGTATACCAGTTCTTGAAGATGTTTTGACCCCTGGTAGTTGTGATACAAAGAATGGACCATACTATATGTTGAAAAAGCTTAAGGCTCCTGTCATTTATGTAAAAAACTGGAATGAGTTGGGTGAAATTATCCAAAAAGAAAAGGCAATGACTTTGAAAGAAGTTGCTGCACGCAGGAAAAATATGCTAGAATGGTATGAGATATTTAAATATAAACTTAAAGAACATTTTTTAAAGACTGTTACTGAACAATTTCATTAATACACATGTAATTGTTTCCTCTTTTCATTTTCTATTGTTATTAACTATGTACAATTTTGTATGGTATTAAAGACAAAAGTTATAATATTTTACAAGTAATTTATTTTTTGAGAAAAGAGTACTTTAAAGGAAGAAACTTTTGTGAGGCCAAAAAATTGCGAAATTTTGGGCTTCTACTTTCGCGAATTAACCATTTGACTGTGTTTCGCAAGAATTAACTTTCACGAAAAAGGCAAATTGAAAATCTTTTTTTCCGTGATTAGGACACTTTTATGCCTCCCCATCTTAAGTAATTTACGATATCGAATGTTAAAGCCCTTCATCAAAGCTTGCTATAGGTTCTTGTAGTGTAAATCCCTCAAAAAATAAAGTTTTTGAAAAATTGTCGGAAAAAATATATTTTGGAGGAATTAACTTTTGCGAATGAAGATGTTCAGCATTTTTTGCAGTAACTTACTTTCGTGATTTTTCGACAAAATCTCAAACTTGCGAGAGTTTCTTCCTTTAAAGTATACAGGCTTACAATTAATAAATAGACACCTTTAAAATTGATCAGTAATAAACTTTGTTAAAATTCTGTAGATCCAGACTTCCAATAAGATAATACAATACAATTTATTCAGCGTGTGATTTGTGCTTCTTTAAAAGAATGGATATATTTTTACTCTTATTCTTTCAATAGATTAGTAAACCCCTGCAATATGTGCTATGTTATGAAACATTGTTTGGTAAAGGACTCCATCAGAATAGTAAATATGAAAAAGATATTTCATTACATGTGGAGAAACTAAAAGAGGCATTGGAATGTTTACAGAAAGGAGAACCTGATCTTTTCAAAGACACTAAGAAAAATCAAGGTAAGGTAAATAGTTAGGTGTTTAAATTTTTTTGCAAGAATTTAATTTTACGGATTTTACGAATCTTTTTATTGTTACAGAACGATAGTCTCTTGTTATATCAATTGAAACTGCAAAAATTAGTTCATGCAAAGATTTGTACCCTTAAGGTACTTAAATGTTGCTCTTTTGATGCTGTTGAGAATTTCCTTGAGAAATACCTTTCTCTATAAAAATGCTATCGGATTCAAAAATTGAATAAAGCTAAATTTTGTCAAAGTTTCCCCAATTTTCATACTTCCAAAAGCAGATCACTGTGTCATGAGAAATATGTTGAGAATTTGTTAAAAAGATGGATTCATTTTGCTTTTCCTTAAGAATATGCAATGTTTTTTCCTTGAAAAATACGCAATGTCTTTTCCTTGAAAAAAATATGCAATGTCTTTTCCTTAAAAGATACGCAATGTTTTTTCCTTGAAAATACGCCATGTTTTTTCCTTGAGAAAGATGCAATACTTGGTATATGCTTGGTATCCAGGGAACTTTGGGAAATAAATAAATTTTTCCTTGGGAAATTTTTTACAACATCCTTTACCTTAAGTAAAGTGGGAATTTTTTTTGAAAAATAGGAAAGGTTCTCCTTGAAAAATATGGTTAATTCTTCCTTAAAAAATATGTAATTTATCCTCAGAATACATGCATAGTGTTCCATAAACATATGCACTTATAGAAATGAAAAGTTTTCCATAGGAAATGTGCAAATACATTGAGTTATTTCTATGAAAGATGAATTTTGTTTCCTTAACTGGTATAAAATGTCTTTCCTTGAATATCATCTTTTTGAGGACCACATTAATTAACCCTTTGACTCTGCTGTCATTCGCAAATTTGTACAGGGCGCAGTGGTTTTTCATAAAAAGTCACATTTTACGCAAACCGGTTTAACTTTTGAACAAAACAACTTCAGATAAAAGGTTATACATCTATGAAAAGGAAAAGGAAAAGTACGAATTTTTCATGAGGTATTTTATTATGACTATACTCTTTATGAAAACTACATAAAGTATCCCCTCTGAAATACAGTTGAACTTGAGTAAGACAAATTCAATATCGTGTTTGTTTGTAAGTTTCAGATTAAAGGATGTTAGTTAATCTATTAGTGAATATATAGATCAACATTCTCAAAAGCAAGGTTTTCTATTATCCTCTGTTTTGAATGTTTCTCTTTTCAAAAACACAAATTTGCTAAATCTGAGTTACAACTGCATAAAATATTTTTGCTTGGAAAGTTTGATTTATTGGTAAAATTACTTTTCAATGAGATTTGCTGAAATTTTCCTTAATAAATACATTGGAAATCTTGAATGCATTTGATAAAAGCTTTTCGTTAAGAAAAATAGCAAAAGTTCTCCTTATGAGAACAGTTTTAATTGAGAACTAAACACACAGAAGATTTTCCTCCAAAAAGTGTAATTTTTTCATAGTAATACACAAACGTTAACCTTGGGAAACAAACATTTTTTTACTTCAAAAATATGGAAAGTATCTCTTTGGAAAGTTTTTTTCCTTGGGAAATACATGAATTTTTCCAGAGGAGTCTCCAAAGTAGAAATGGACAAAGGTTTTCCCTAAACGTTTGTAATGCTCTTCCTGTAAGAAGTTCTGTTGCTAAATTTCACAAATCTTCTTGAAGTTTACTTCATTTACGTCATCCATCAAGAATGCTGTATGCTGGGAAAGTATTTCTTCTCTCAAAATACAAAAATCTGTTGCTTCAGAAACACACTTATTTTAAGTCTTATCAATAGGTAGCTTTAAATAAATGCTGGTATTGATTGATTAATGGAGGTAGTAAAGTGTACAGAACATCAATTGTTTTCTTTCCTTCTTCCTTTTCATTGAGAAATAAATAAAGTTTTCTTTGAGAAATACACAAAACTTTTCCTTGAGAAATACAAAAAGTTTTTCCTTGAGAAATACACAAAGCTTTTCCTTTGAAAGTACGATAAAAAATATGGAAAGCTTTTTCCTTAAGAAGGACATATTTTTCCCCTAGCACTGATTAGGACTGTTTTTCAAAAATAGTAAATTCACAATGTATTATTTATACAAATTGGACCATATATTTTATTTAGTTGAAATCTTTAGAATTTTTCTTCTCATCACAAATCTATTTTAAAATAGGCTTAGGCTTTTTCCTTCAAAAATACAGACTTTTTCTAGACACGATAAAAACATTTTCTCTTTTTCTTTTACCAGTTCTTCTTCCAAGATATGTACGTGTCAATGTTTTAAAATGCTCCATGGATGTTGCTATCAATCGTTTTCAAACAGATGGCTACAACTTGGTCACGGGAAAGGTAAATATTATTTGTTACTCTCTCACATGTTGTTTGTGCTTAGTGATTGAAGGTAAAAAGTTAAGTACAGTTAAGAACATTTGTTCGAATTACACCATGATTACACAAGTTTTGAGTTTTTTAATTATAGGAGTTCGAATTACACAAGTTGAACTGTATTCTCAATTTTAATCCGTCCACTTTTAATTATGTTTAGAAATAATGTTTTTTTTCATTATTTCATTTCTTTCAATTCAGGAGATCAATGAGATCAGCAACGATGAATTTATGCTTGATAAAGACATTCCAAATTTGTTAGTTTTCTCACCAAACACTGATCTTCACCAATACTCTCTGTATAAGGAAGGAAAACTGTTCCTGCAAGACAAGGTATGGTGTGAGTTTGTGTAGCTGCCAATTTGAGCCCATTCAAGTTTCCTTTAGTAAAATCTCTTAAACGAGTTAAGAGATCGAAGCATCGAGACAAAAATTGGTTTCTTTTATTCAAGTGATTTTTAGAGACTTTAGTACTGAAGAAAGACGTTGGCTCGAATTGGCAGATGAATTATATGGTATATTTGATACTACCTTAAGGGTACAAATTTTTGCGGGAGCTTATTTTTGTGGTTTTTGCTGTTTCTATTGTTTTTTAACAAAAAAATTAAATCCCCGCAAAAACAAGTACCCTTAAGGTATCAATACCAATCTCAATATCATTGAACTTCCCCCATTTTGATAAGAACGACATTCAATTAATTATTCACTTATTTGAGTCTGACGACCACCTTCAATAGACAAGGTCGAAATATCAAAATTTGAAATACACATACAGAACGACCATTAAAGTGATTTTACAATAATTTATCATGACATGATTATATTATTATAATTCTTTCTTTAAAGGCCAGTTGTTTGTCTGCGTTTGTGTTGAATCCACCTGAAGGAAGCCTAGTGATAGATGGTTGTGCAGCACCTGGCAACAAAACCACTCATCTGGCATGCATCTTGAACAACAATGGGTAAGTTTGTTGTTATTTTTTTGCAGTTCATGGGGTTATAGCAATTTATATCCTCACAGGTAGGCATAAATGTCCAGATTTGGTGTACTCAAAGAAATTTTTGCTATAAATAATTAATGTCGTTCTATAATCATTAAAAAGAGGCCTCATCGTCTATCAATTAATTTTTATTTTTTGAATCATCAAGCAGAAAGATTTTTTCCTGATTTCGGACCTTTTTGGAAAACTAAGGTTTTGCAGATTTCCAAAATTTTTGCGAAGTTCCCAAATCACGAAAGAATTTTCTTTTTGCTTTCCTATTCAAATTCACAATATAATTTCTTTGTTTACGATATAA
>JAUJPO010073785.1:5208-25659 GCA_032270745.1 Tiaropsis multicirrata
CCCCCCCCCCCCCCCCCCCCCCCCCCCCCCCCCCCCCCCCCCCCCCCCCCCCCCCCCCCCCCCCCCACCGAAAAGTGGAAATGACTGAAAGGCCGGTCTCCACTGGATTTTCTTTTGTACCGGAAATTCCTTAGAATTAAAAAAAAGCGCGCGCTAAAAAGAGTTGATAACTAAAGTTCAACTTTTGCAGAACGACTTGTAACTTCATTTTTAACCAGTCGAATTTTAATCAATGTTGTTGGTGTTACGTAATTTTATGAAAAAGGTGCGCGCTACACTCGCTGAGTGAAGACCGACCTTTAACTTATACCGCCCTACTTTCTTTAACTCGCGTCTTCTATCTGTGGTAATGATCGAGGACTTAAAATTTAATCAAAAGGTTTATCCAAAGCTGGTATATATTGTTTATGGAAACTTCGTTTTTTGCTCTTAAGACTCTCGAATAGTTTGACGATTAGTTTCCGCGCAGGTTAAACAAAAGCCGTGTTGTAATCATCTCCATGGTGATTTAGTTTGAGCTGATCTTTGACGTCAAATGAATAAATTTGACGTCAATTAGATTATATGACGTCAAAATATCTCCTTATGGATAACTACGTGAATACAGCCATCGAACTTCAGATCAACAGCGCCTTCGAAGTAGTGATCACCCATTGTAAAGATGGTCACCTTACCAAGGCCAAAGATCTTCCGTAAGCGTTCCATAAAACGTGAGAAACAACCCTCTACCATCCATCGCCTATATGGCAATGTTGCGACCTTCTTTGCAGCACTTTTTGTGTCAAAATCGACTGAAGAGTCAGCATCCACTACTCGAACCACATCAAAGAAAAACTTCTTAAAAAGGTTTCAGAAAGATAAAAACCGCGTCGCGCCGACCAGCATTGAGCAAGACGCAGCACCACAACATGGGGTTGTAGAAACGGATGATGGTACGGTTGTAAAAACAAAACGTAAGTTACTATTTGTCATTAAGAAAACATCATTATTTCTTAACTCAAAGCAAATACACTCTTCCAATTGTTGGCCTCGTTTCCGAATCAAGATTACCCCGATGCTTAACTTAAACCCCAAGAGACAAGAGACAAACTTATTTTTTGAAGTGGTGTTGTCCTTTAGCAATCCATATTGATGTGTAAATGAAATTTGTTTGTTTCTCGAGAAAGGTTTGTTGAATAGTTCCGAAAGTTGGAAAGATATAAAGCGCGATTTGTCCGCAACTGAGACTCACATCATAACAATATCAATTGTCTTGATATGTTAATTCCATAAATTCGTTTGTCAAGTCTACAGGTATACTGTGACTACAAAACGGAGGCGCTTTTTCTAGGGCATCTGAAGCTTTCACTGTCACATTTTCGTTTGAAATTTTCGATGAAATTATAACCTTTATTCTTTCGTCACTTTCTTTCATGTACGCTTTGTATTTTTTCGTATAACTTGGCACTTGTTTGTTCTAAAAACTAAAAATTTGGTCAAAAAACGGGTTTTTTGAGAAAAGAAATTCCGTATCAATTTTGATTTTTTTGAGCTCAATGGAGATGGTTACAAATTGTCACAAAAACTTTTAAAACTGCAAAACTTTATTGAGATTTTGAGTTTAATAACTAAATCACGGCAAGTTTTATTGACATAAGATGGAAATTTTTTATTCCTTTATCTTCCTTTTGTAGTATCAAGCTTTAACGTAGAATTTCGCAAAATTCCGAAGTGTAATATAAAGTTCTCAGTCTATAGACAATGTTTTATTTTAATTTTCTGAAAAGCATCCCGCGGATACTTTTGAACCCCTGTTTAACAAACTTATCTCGAAGTGGTAAAGATTTACAAGGGTTTTAAGTTAAAAATCACCATTTTTGAAGATCAAAGTTTTACTAAAAGTGCGATAAAAATACAAACAAAGGCCACACAGATGTAATTTTTTCATTTTTTGCAAGCCTAATTATCCCTTTCAGTATATCACAGAGAGATTTTGTTCAATAAATTCTTTAGTTAAAGTTATATGTGATTTTCTAAATATCTCCGTTCTCTGTACTCTCTTACTCTAGTTATGATTTCCAATTCGTTTTTTAGTTATATATTCATTTGGGTTTTCTGATTGTTGAATTGATCTTTCTTAGGATTGCCCAATGACCCGACAACTGGAAATGCCGGAATCTCCCACGTAAATGCTGTTAATTCCGCTTCGTTTACTTCCAATAAACCATCGGTCAGGAATGACAGTATTTTGTCTGAGCAACCGAAAGTTAGATTATCCACCGCCACCCAAAGAACAACGCCCTTCGCCACGCTAAAGACAGTACCGGCAGCTTGTGTAGACCATCCTGGCACTGGCGATCATTCTGAGAAAACAGTCGTCACTGCAAAGGTACCCGATGTTGCGTCAACGGAAACTTTGGTTCTTTATCAAGGGTCACAGATGCCCATAACAAAAACATCTGTGGCAATTTGTAGAAAAGCTAAGAAGGTACGAAAATCCAAACTTCTGGTAAAAACTGATAACTGTGGAAGCCAGCTGCCTGCTTTGAAAATTTCGGTACCAATTAAACCAAAGTTACCAAAGATAGCTAAACATGGATTGAATGACTCCAATGGAGTTAGTTCGACGGTAACTAGTGACGATGGTACACCAACACCGACACCTTCTGCTACCACGGCCAACCGGCAGTTCGTGGCTTCGATAAGTTGCGCTCGGCGACCAAAAACAGCTCGATCAAACAGCAGAACTCCGACGCAACTGCCCGCTTTAAAAGTGGCAGTCCCGTTGCGAGTAACACGAACGGTCATCGAACCAGCAGTTTCATCCTCCTCGTTCTCAAACAGTCGATTCGTCACATCGGTAAGTGGCAAGGCTTGCCAGCCCGATCCAGCCATTCCAAACCCAACTGCCAGTGACAAACCCGATAAAGAAGCAGTAAATCAAAATAAAATAACCTTGGCAAATGACCAAGGGGGTAATGGCAATACAGAGGTGGACGCCCCTCCCGCCCTCTCCGTCCCTACTCAAATATCTCAAATCGTTGACGCGAAACCTGAGCCTGTTAGCGTTGACACCATAAAACGCCCGTTTACAATCTCTGGTGAAGACGCAACAGTTTCGGCAGATAAAGTCGACGATGCCAAAAGGCTCCCTACGGTCGGTGCCAACAATCCACATCCACCTATTCGCAACAGCAGCTCTGATGCTCCGCAAGTTGTTTTCAATGATGACCCCCCCTCCAACCCTCATTGTCAGGACAATTTGTAAATGGTAAACCTTGGGTGTTTGCAAATCTTTTTTTTTTAATATATATATTCTCTATATTTTTCTCTTTAATATATTTCTTAAAAACATAAATTATTAAAAAATGTGTCAGTTGCTTTTTGTGCTCTGTTAGCCCAAATATCTTTGAAAAATCTTAAGCGGGGTGAGTAAGAATTTCGGTCGAAGGAGTCGATTGAGTTTTACCAGCAATAGGCTGTTCCAGAAAAGATTGTGCACGGGGGTGGAGGATATAAGCTTTTTCTCATAATTTACCCTCGTCATTTTACATTTTGACCCCCGGACACGAGTCGATCTTACCCCCGGACATTATATCCTTCAACCCCGTTAGATTCTTTTTTCTGGAATATCCCATTACGTCTCGAGCTCCTTAAATTTTTGATATTCCACTCGCATGGTATAAGGGGTATAATCGTATAAGGTGATCAGCGAGTGAGAATTCCATTGACAAAACAAATTCATCATTACAGAAAAAAATTATTCTTTCCACCCCCATTTTATATAAAATCTTTGCATGGGGCCATCCTTTTCCGGTCCGCGGGTGGGCAAAACTTCCCTCATCCAGGCGGCCGGAATTTTTTTTTTGTTGCAAAATTTGAGTCATTTAAGTTTTTCCTTCGACAACGTTGAAGCTTCAAATCTCCTTATTATTGGTCAGCCAAAGCTGAACATTCAAATAGGTAAAATTCCGTTCTTCTTCTTCCAGCATAAGACGGCAAAAAAAAGTCCGATTTCCCGATATCACTTTTGTTCCAACACATTTGTTCGAGTTAAGAAAAGGTCCGAGTTATAGAGTCTACTGTACATAAAAATGCTAACCTAATGGGAGCCGAACCGTATTGCATCATACGCGTAAACGACACATTGTAACACAATTATAATATAATATTTAACTCTACTCATACCTGTCCAAAGTAGTTGACAAATTGTAATGCAGCATCTAGCATCTGTTTCCGGACGTGCTCGGACCGATCACCGAAAGCAGACGGTACGAAGAAGTGGAAGATGGTATCCAGCTCACTCGCAGGAACGTACTGCGCAATCTTGTCCAAGGCTAAAGCCACGCCGTGCCTCGCTTCCCAATTGTCGACAAAAGGAGCAGAAACGATGCGACCCAGATTGTCGACCACCGGTGTAGGAATCTAGTTCAGAATAAATTAAAAAATTTATTTTACCTTGGTGTGGAGATGGCATTCAAGGTAAGGATGGGACAGCAGTGAGCTAATAAATGAGCAACTGCCCTTCAACCCTAAAGGAAGGAAAAAAATTTCAAACCCGCCTTTATAGCCAAAAAAGAAAAGAAAGGACTTCATTAACCCTGTTTTGTGCGAGTCGGGAATTGTACAGCTTCTCTTTAATACCCATGTCATTGGGGATCAAAATATGGCTGTTTTAAATCCTGTTGAGATAACAATTTTAAATTGGATTTTTTTCACTAGGAATATCAAACTATTTGTTTGAATAATTTAAGATCCGAGCTTTAAAAATCCACCAGGCAATAAACGCATACTCCCATTTTCAAGGCCTTTTTTAACAAGATGAAATAGATTGCTACAATTTCAGCTACAGTAGGGTGGCCAACTAACTCACCTTCACTTTATCTTCGTAGATTTCTAGAAGCTTGGTGACAATCTGTGCCGATAAGTCTGTCTTTTCACTGAGAGCAGTAGCAAGTGCCAGGCTAGCGGAGAGTCGAATGTCATTTAAGATGTGACTAATATCGTGAGTCAGTTCATTGACCATAGTCTCTGAGACTGACAATCCAACTTCTTCCCATAAGCTGTGGAAGAGAAAAGTTTTCACTACAAAGTCAAAAACTATACTTTGTAAAGTATTTCTATAGGAATCTTTTTAAAGCAGTTTTTTTCTTCAAAATTATTAATATAATAATATCGAATTTAAAGTATAATGAAAGACTTAATTTATTTTTCTTTCAAAATTGTAATTATAATTTTGATCATGCTTTGGCCAGTAAAGGTTAAAGTGCATTGGTAAGATCTTTCTCAAGTTCTTTTTTTACGAAATTTGATTTTAATTTGGTACTGTATAATAATGACCCCATAATCAGTTGAAAATGACATTGTAGCTTCCCGACTTGGGTTAAATAAAATTTGCGATACACCAGGATAAAAAACAGATTTCAAATTATAAAAAGAGCATTTTAGTGGTGAATTTCTATGACAAGATTAAGGCGCTGGAAAAAACGTGATCGATGACGGACCTTCTATCTCAAACACTCCCGGAGACTGAAAATCAGTTCGATTCAAGTTAAAGAATGCTGTCTGAGAATGAGAGCTTCGACTTACGAGGGTTTGATTTAGACTATGTTCAGACCTGTATCAAAAATAAATAAATTAAGAATTGTTCAAAACCATAATTATACCTTTCACCAAGTTTAGCATTTTCTTCAACTTGGTCATAACGTGCAATCATTGTTCGTCGTGAAAGAGTGTGCATGATGTTTTCCTCAGAATTCTGCAAAACCCACTTAATCTCTAACAAGCCTTTCAACGAGGCGTTCCTTAACACCGAACAGCTAGACAGGATGTTGGAGAGAAGATGTTTGATTTCAGATGGTTCAGCTGTCGCGCAACCAGGTTCTCCGCTGGCAGACTTGCAGACTTCGTCGAATACTTTGTTGGCGTACTGTTGAAGCTTGTGGTCTTTGCTGTGACCATCACAAGAGATGATGGCTTCGGAGAGGAGTTGAAGCATCTCGGTGCGTGGAAGGAATGCTGGTCCGTTCTGAGAAGAGATATTAATATGGTCACTTTATGTTACAAATAGTTTTTATATTTTCCAACCGATATTCGCCAAACTTACTATAGTTGCTGTACTTATACTTTTAACTGATAATACTGTGTTAATCTTTTGTTGTAAAGGACTCTTAATTTCGTTTCAACTATTGCGAACAGACAAGTTTAGGTGCGTGCATAGGTTTTTTTGTTGTAACACAAGAGTTTAAATATCACTGGTATCATATGAGATAGCCCTAAAATATACCCCGTTAGTGGAGTGTAAACGATTTGAACGCTTGACGTTAAAGTGAGATGAGATAAAAAGGTGCATTACTAATCTGGCATTATTCGGAAAGGAGACCAACAACTATTTTTTACCGCTAACTTAGAGATATACCTCATCTGAATTTTCTTGATCAATCTCAGCCCTCAATTTACTGTGTGCCATCACCAGTTGGAACACTTTCATCCGCAATGCTTCGTTTTCACTGACCAAGCTGCCACGATCTTTGGAGATCAACCTTAACAACGGGAACATGAAAGCAAAGGCTGGTGCACTGAAGGGCTCTTTCCACGAGTAAGCCATGAGGAGGTATTCATTCCGCTCGAAAACGAACGTATGGAGCGCCGACAATGCGCGGATCGTTTGGTCCTTTAGCTTCTCGTCTTGCCAGGCTTGCGGGAGTTGGCAGTTAGCTTGTCGGTGACGCAGAATAACGTTAGCGATAAGTTCACCTAGATTAAAAAATGCATAAAATGTAATGCCACGAATATGATGATTTTCCACACGGTAATACAATAATCTCCTGAACAGTAGTAATGGTACAAAACGCAATGGTACAAGCACTTATTTCTTAGTGGATTTTACCGAATTTAAGAAATGAAAAGGGTTAAAACTCATTATACAAGAAAGGAAAATCATAAACTATAATACGTCAAGACAAAAAGTGATTCCCTGCAAAGGGCGAGTATTCTTCCTTACCTAAATACTTGAATTCATCCCCAAATACACATTGCGAAAGCTTGATGTAACATCGGACGGCGTGCGTTGCTGTCAGGTAAGATTTGGAGAGGGTCAAGCAAAGACTCGTGGTTTTCAGGTAATGATACTTCAAGTATTTCGAAGCGACGTCCAAACAGCAGTCTAGTAGAGTGGCATGCTTCACGAAAGCGTTTTCCAACTGAAGTTTTGAAAGAGCGGAATGAGATTAAACTTGATTAAAGTCCTATACGTAAATTATAATATGTACCAAAAACAAACAGTATTTTATATTCGTAAGCTACCACCAGGGAGTCTACGTCCATTATGCGCAAGGGGGGTTTTAAGGCTGAAATTTCAGTCCCAAGACATTCCAACCCCTAACACATTATAATTCAACCACCTGAAATAATACTGATATAAGGTCCCACCTGAAATATCTTTGATAAGGTTCCACCTCACAGTATTCTATTAGAGGGACCCGACCCATAACGTAAAATAATTTTGGAAAACTATTCTAAAATTGCAAACTCCAACCATACGACCCAAATCAATAACCCCCAGCAAAGAGGAGGGTGTCACAACACTTTTGGCAGCGTTTTCTCAAAAGTTATGTTGGAAAAAATTGTTAAAGTTCTGTAAAAGGGAGGGAAGTTGAAGTATTGTATGAATCAAAATAACTTGGGGACACATAAAGCAAAAGACTTACAGATTTGAGATTGTCACGGATATTCTTTTCTTCAGTTAATATAGCTTGTAATTGTTCTTTTTGTTTTTTGTTCAACTCAATCTTCTTCTCTTGCTGTGGTTTCTTCTTCCGCAACTCCTGGAGTACAAAATAACAAGGCTTGAAAAAACGGATGGACATCGGACATTGTCCGACCCAAAAACTGTTATGTCCGACCGAAAATACAGTGGACAATTGACTTTTCCAACCAAAATCAGATTATATCGCACATTTTGTCCGACTGGTGTTAACATTGTTATTTCAAGGCCTGACACTTTTTTTATTAAATTTACATTTTTTTATAAGAATGGTGGTCTCTGATTTCATAATGAATATTCTTACCAACACCATTTAATTGAAAGACAAGAAAAAGGAGGCAAGCTGATGTATTTAGGAATAAATTCCAAAAACAAATTTTTCCTTAAAGAAAGATGACATTATTTTTAACTTTTTGGCCAATTTTATCATGAATATTCTTATAAAGTGTACTCTTATAAAGTAAGTATATATTTATAAAAAGAAACGTGTAATTTGTCGTTTCAATTCAGTCACATCGCAATTGCCTCAGAAGTTGTATTTTCTGTCGTTGTTGTAAGAGAATAACTTTTCGGAGAAAAATCTTTTAAAAAGGTTGTTGTCATCTTTAACGTGAACATCTGAAGATCAAAATCTATATTCAATGTAAAAGAGCAAAGCAAAACGTTAAAGGCCCCCACGCCGAATTTGAAATTGAAATCCCACCACACCACGTGACATAAGTCTTATTACCTCTTTAAGTTCCATCTCAATTTGTTGATCTTTGAACGAGTAAGCTTTTGATTCTTTCTTCTGATTGCCTGAAGTGGATGCGTTAGCTTTTGCACTGAAATGAAATGGAAAAGAAAGTTGCTTTTAGTTTTATTGTTTATTACTGCAGGTATTTGTGGCCTCTAATGAGATGAGATTAGGCCAATGGTTAGTCCTACGCAGACAAATTTGAAAAAGAAACGCTTGGAGGAATTTGTCTAGGTCTTCCAAGGGCTTCCTTTTGATAACCTTCCGTTGAGCATTTTTGATTGCAACAAGGGCTATTTCTATTCTTTTCTTTGCATAAAAGCGTCTGCTTCGGCATAAAAAAACCTTGTGAACTACAACAACCGGGACGTTATTTAATGAAATAACATTTGAGAGTCTTCTGTTTTTTTGTCTCCTCTTTCACGCTCCTAATACACTGTTAAAAATATTAGAACTTGTCAACAAGGCCTTAAAACAACTTCTTAACACTGTATAAGAGGGATGGGGATTTTAAATCATGTGTTTCACCACAACATGTGCTCGATTGTAGTTTCAAGTTAAATGCAATCCATACTTTTCATAAACGCTTTGATCGTAGGCTTCACCGTCAGGTGTGCACATGATGTTATACTCGTGTTCAGTCACCATGGTTAGGGCTGGCTTCTGGAAATTCTCTATGATCATGGCCATACAAGGTGTCACCATACTTTCCGGTGAAAGCTTTAATAGATTCTTGATGGTGTGAACGTGCATCTAAAAGGTGAAAATGAGATGATAAGCTGTTTTACAAATTCTGATTTGGAGGTTGATAACCAATCTTGTGTGTATAGGTTACATCACGAAGTAAAACATGCTGTGTATAGGTTACATCACGAAGTAAAACATGCTCTGCTAAGAATAGGATGCGCGATTAGGTCAGTAAAATCCGTATTGGGAGAGGTTTATCGATTTAATACAACAGCAACAGGTAGAATTTATGGTTATTTTAATTGTAGGTTATAATATATGCTGAAAAACAGAGTTACCGGCAGCTCTTACTATTTTTCTTCTGGCATTTTTTTGCAGCTAACACTGACCGTAGAGAGCAAACTCCTTATGATATTGAAGATTTTGAAACCCTCATTACGTTTTTTTTTTAATCCCACACCCCTGTAGAAATAGGGGGGGGGTTAGAATCTATGGCCACCCCATCAAGAATCTAACTTACCTCTTCGAAGGATTCAATTTCCTTGAGTGAATTGATGATTTGATCTTTGTTTTTGACGACAAATTGACTAGCATCAGTTTTCATAAGACGGGTCATCTTTGTGAACAAATTTGGATCTTCTGCAGCTAGAATTCAAGGTAAAACATGATTTTAAAACAGCTTTATATGAACAAAGAAGTGAATTTTCAATAGATTTAGCAGCCATGTAAATCGTATGCCTTGTTGTCGGACCTAATTTTGTTGTTCGCTTTGAAAATGAAAAAACTGCTTTTTTGTTTTGGTAAAGAACTCTTTTTGAGACGAAGGAATGTCCTGTAGTTCTGTATTTTTGATTGACATATATATAGACTTTTTCGAAATCTGAATTACAAGTGTTTGCAGAAGCCATGGATGTTCAGACAAATCTGTTTATAAAACTCACCTAAAAGTGGATGATGCACTTTGAATAAACAAATGGACAAAATTTCTTCGTTGTCTTCACCAGCACAAGATGCCAAGAATGTGTAACAACTGCCAAAAGTCTTGACTGAGAGTGTTTTTTCATCGTCAGCTGAAGGCTATGGACAAAACAAAATGAACGACTCGTATTATAACAAAACGTAATCATTTTTCGTTCTTTAGCAAGTATAATGCAATATTATCTAAAGATTTCCTAATTGTAATGATAACGATACTCAGTTTTTGGAGGAGATGATTGGTGATATATCCAAGCCAAGGGATATAAAGATTTATTTAATCCATAGTAGTTTTGAATCTTAAATTTTTCAAACTGTAATTCAGCTCCTTTTTACCTTGATTTTTCGGACAGCCTTGTCAAGCTCAGAAACAATGGAACTCATGAATTGAAGCCGGTCAACATCTTCGTTCTCCAACAACTTCTTGATCAAGTTCTTCAAAACCTTCTGACTGTTTACATCACCGTGGAGAAGTATCACAACAAAGGCTTCATACCATGGTCTTGAGAAAAGAAAGTTTAAACATTGATTTATTATGGTGAAACCTTTTTTATACAATCACCTGTCAATCACTGACAAAGGCTTGAAGTAAGGTCATTTCGCATGTACAATGGTTTTGAGGAAGAAATGGTTCAAACATTAAATTATACTGAAACCTTTTTTACGATCACTGATAAAAGCTTGTGTCATTTCTTACTAACTAGTGTTTAAAGTTAGATGAATATCAAAGACAAAATTCTCTGATTATAAAAACACCCTGCATCTGCGAAACATTAGAATCTGCCCAGTGTGATTCTGCCTATTTGTAGCTGATGAAGGGCCCAAGCTTGCATTTTAAAATGGGAAAACACCCTACTTTAACCTACCCCCTTAACTCTACCTACTCTACATCTAACAGAACAAATTTGGTGATAACAAAAGCCGAAAGAACAACCAGAACACACACAAATTGAGGGAAAAAGAAATTTCATATCAGTGTTTGTTGATACTTACTCAGCACCTGCAGCCAAAACCTTTTCGTAGAAATTTGTAAACAGCAAGCTGACAAAGTTTGCAAGCTGGAAAAGATCTACAAGAAGGAAAATAAATGCTAAAATAATTAGTATACATTGGACGCATTTATCAACTATAAGCGTGTAGCAGAGCCAAGTATTTAGTAAAAAATGTGAAAAATGTTTTTCTTTCCAGCTGCTCGTCTTTATACTGCTAGTAAAACAATATGTATACAAAATGACTTTCACTTTAACAGTTTAAAAAGGATGACAATTTATGTCAAAATTGATAGGACAATAGGAAGCGTACACTCTTTTGTCGGATTGGCTAAAACTTTCTCTGGAATGAGAAATCTCTTTTTGACATCCAAAGCATGATTCCAAAAGCCTTCAACTTTGTTTTCTAAGGAAATAAAATTAAAAATATGAAAATTGGTTGTTCTAAAGACATAATTTGAATCCTCCTTAGGGCTTATCACAAAAGTAACGTAAAGTTGAAACAAGTTGTTTTAAACTGATACAAAATGAACTTGTCCTGGAAAAGGCTACATATAATTGGTCATGGGATAAGTGGATACCCACTTTATCAAGTATTGGTTCTTGACTTTTTTTTATTGCTATAGCATTAGTCCAGGGGATTGGATCAGTACCAATCGAAATGTGTCACATTTTGATGTTATCTGTGTCTGCAGGGCTTATTGGAAAAAATGAGGTCAGCTTTGATTATAAATCAGTAGTGAAAATTAAGAGATCCTTGAGATTATTATTTAATTGATACTCTTCAAAATAAAGAAAATGTTGCTTACCTGTCACATCATCTAGTGTAGCGATTCGAGCAATCAACAAAGATTCTACTAAGGCTTCATAGACGGTTGGTGTTTGATGTGATAGTGCTTTACATTTGTCGACCAACTGAAAGAAATAATGTAATTGGAATGAAGTTAACCTTACTGATTCTTTGTAAAAAATAGGTTATACATAGAAATAATCATAGTCAAGTATATTATCAGAAATTGATGCATCATTTATAACCCCAATGATCCAACAATGCTACAATGGCTCAAAATGACATAAAATTTATAAACACAATTTTAAATTATTGCAAACTCAGTACATTCGTGTTAGACTGGTTAATTTCAGGGAATAAGGTAGTTATGATTCAGGGGGAATTAAATCATAAGCCTTCTCATCCTATTAGCAAGGTTACGCAAGGAGCTATTTAGGACCTTAGATGCATTTGAGTCAACCTGTACATAATTCGTTGAAGCAAAACTTGTAAACAAAAATCTTTGTACAGGCTGACTCATACGCGTCTGAGGTCATAAATAGCTCCTTGTGTAACCTCACTAGTCTCTATATCTTACTTTTGGTTTGTTTTACAAAACTTTAGAGAAAAGTTAAGACGAAAGGTAGTAACAATATGTCATAAGCTCAATAGAATAAACTAAAACGTTAAAAAAAATCTTTACCTGAGTTAGGGTTTGCAGAAAATCAATTCCTTGAATCAATGTGTTTCCTAGGAATTAAAAGAATGAGTCACTGTTGTAATATAAAGTTTTTTATGATGGCTACCATTTAAAAAATTTGTGGACCAAAATAAATAATTTTCTAAGAACAATCTCAACAAAACATTGTATATGAGTAGGACTTATGATGCAGTTTTTATCAAATAATAATGACCTTTCAAGGCTTCGTTGCAAGCTACGATGTAGTGGGTTCTTGTAATTGTACTGCATCCTTTGGCAGAAATAGCTTTCTAAAACACACAAAAAAGGATATTGAAGGTTAATTACAAAAGTGGATCAAATAGAAAAACTTACGCAAAATCAATGGTCTAATCAATGGTCTACTCAATGGACCATTTTTAATTTTTCCCTCTAAATTATCTCTCTATATACCTTCTCAAGATTTTAGTCCCTTAAAAGTTCACAATAAAGGAAAGAACTTGACTTTAACTTGACATTTCTAGTTAAATTAGAAATTCTTGGAGAAAAGAAAGAAAAGAAAAGAAAAAAGAGATTTCATGCAGACAGATGTAGATAGGAAAAACAAACCTGAATTTGAGATAGAAAATCTTTTGGTAAGTTTGTGGAAAAATACTTGCACCACGTTTTCAGCACAGAAAGTCCTTGAAGTAACGCAGCTTCGTTCCCTAAAGTACATAAAAATATAACAAAGTTTGATGAAAACCCTATAGTTGTGTATTTAAAACTTTTTTCAAACTTGAATATTAACTTCAAACGTTAATAATAGGAATGGAAGATTCAGAAAGAATAAAGCGAAATACTAAATATATTTTTTAAAATAGGTCAAAAGATTGACTGACCCATATCTTTCCAATGATTTCCCTTAAGAAAAAAAATCGAGAAAACCTAATAATTTATTCAGCATTCATCATCCAGAAATGAAATAAGAGGAATCTCTGGAATAGTTGTTTTAATTTTTCTGCTTCTCGATGATAAAATAATAATACCTTCTTGTAAGAGAAATGGTAAAAGATCTTTTACAGCGCTTGTCGCTAGCTCTTCTAGTTGAGTTTTACCACTAACAGCAGTGTTGGAAACGTGTTCAATTGCTATACAAAATGGATATAAAACAAATTCAACATTTTTACTCAATCCTGTTTTGATATCTTTTAATAATCTCGTATCTGAGTGGGGTTTATTTGGGACCTAAAAAAGCTCTGACAAGCTGCATACTTAAAAAATTTCAAAAACAATTTAAAAGTGAGTTTTTTTGTTTAAAAAATGACAGACGTTAAAAAAACAACTTTTGTCTCTATAAAAAATCAAGGTTTATATCAATGTTTAATTATTAATCACCTTTGAGAACATCCACACGCTGTTCTGGCATTGCAAGTTTTCCCTCTGAGCCTAAAACAATCATTACAAACAAATTCATAATAATAATAATAATGCATAATAGTTGAAACTGCAAACTGTACTGGGCTCAACGTCAGTATTTTTCCAACTAGCTTGAAGGCCCAATTGTAGTTGCTCAAATATACTAAATTTCAGTCCCATTACTTTTGAAGTCTCTAATAGGGCACAAGAATTCACCCCCAACCTTAAAAAATGACAAATTTCAAAAAAATAAAAAAATAAAAAGGTATACAAGACCGTCGAATTTAATTCAAAACTTAAAAAGTATTCAGAGTGAGTCTTGTACAGACACACTTGGTATGTGTAATGATTTGAGTACTGTGCAATCTATTCAAAAATATTAGACAGTAAAGAAGCCAATCAAATTTTGTTACTTACTGTACACACATCGGATAATAATGGTATGTAGGCTCAAGCCCCAAAATTAAAAATAAAAAATAAAAAAAACACCCGCAGGTATTAGGCCAAGGAGCAAGTGTGCAAAATTTATTGGGTCAATCTTCAGCAGATTAAATTACTAATTATTAGAAAATTACCGTTCAAGACTTTGTACAATTGTTTGACCAGTGTTTCAACAGCTGAAACATCACTGCACTGGTTGGATAGATTGCCAATCGCTGTAACAGTAGCTCTTCGCAAATTTTCATTCTTTGATGCAAGATGAGCTAAAGAAGGATATAGGAGATACTTGAAAAAAAAGTAAATACACAAAAAAAATATAATGAACTAGAAATAAAAAGAACAAAAAACTTATAACAACGTGTGATACTTTGATCAAATGAAATTAACCCTTAAAGCCATAAGAATGAATGAACAAATGAATGAACAAAGCTCAATCTATAGGCCAAATACACCCATTAAACTAAAACAACCATGTGTCTGATATTCAACATCCTTAAAAAGCTCTCTCTCAAATCAACATCTTGAATAAAAACACCCCTGTATGAAATATTATTTGATAATCTTTAAACACCTCTGTCTCACTCCATAAAAGGTGATTTTTAAGGCATTTTACGCCGGAAAGAATTTTTCACGAACAAGTATTTAGTATTTAAGAAATATTTTACCCACAATGGCACTTTAGTCACATACCAAAAATTAGGAAAAACTAATGATAGAATCTCCAGTAAATTCCTTTTTCGGTCATTTTAGTCAAAATCAGGCATGAAAAATATTTTCTCAAACATTGGGTTCCATCACATTTGAGAGTATCCATATTCTAAACTTTGTGCAATAGAAAAAACTAATGAACCAATCTCGAGAAAACCTAATAACGAATGGACGGACAGGAGGACGGACGGACATAAATCCTAACTCCAGGTAGGTCCAAAAAGACTAAAAATGAGGTTCTTATGTCAATTTTAAAATATTTGATGTCACATGTGCTAAATTTTCAAAATAGTCAATAAATGATGTGGAGGGAGGGGGCGAATTTATACTATGAAGAAACTTACCAGGCAGAAATTTTGAAATTTCTTCAATGTATTTTGAAGGATCAATTGACAGTCCTTGAAACGTGTAACCAACGGCTTTAAGGAAAATAATGTTATGTATTTGTAAAGAATTAAGGAAATATGAAAAAAAGACACACCAAAACACAACAATAATGTGACAAAATAAAAGAGATGCATGTAATTCTTGAAATTATACTAATTTGATAGTTCAGTAATAGTTCAAACATTTCAAATAAAGTATTTATTTTTATCAAAACATCCTTTAGTCTTATGATGCTTATTAAAAGTTGACAAATAGAATCATGTAAAAAATATATGATTCAAAACGTGCTAATTTCAGAAAATATTTTCACAATCATCCCACATTACAAACCTTCAAGAATAGTTTCTGGGTTTCTCAAAAGAGATTTTTGAATGATTGGTAGGATCTCAGAGAACTCTTCATGGTTCAGTGATTTCAAGAAAGGCTTGAAAGCACCCTAAAAATAAACATGAATAAAAATTTTTAATAATAATTTTAATTGAAAGTTGCGAAAAAAAGGGAAAACATTTTGGTATTTTTTGGTCTTCTTCTCAACAGGAATCCAGGTCAAACTTCCATTTCAAATCATTGGCTTAAAATTCGCATAAAAAAATAACCTATATTTAAATTTAAATGCACTGAAGTCATAACTGTTTCAAAGTAAAAACCAGATTTTTCAGTTTAGAGTCATTATAATGTACTGAAAAAAGCAACATTGAACTATTGTTCTATTAATATTACAGTTAACAAAATACAATCAAGAACCAGTCATCAGATTGCTAGTAACTTAAAAGCAAAGGCAAAAAGAAAAGTTCTGATACTCACTAGTGAATGTGGCAAGGCTTTGACTTTGGTTTGAATTGCAGTTTTGATGAAAATATCAATCAAACTTTTCTAAAAAGAAAAATATATAATATTATCACAGGTTGATCACTGACTGAAATTTGAATTCTCAATTTTAAATGAACATTGTTCAGATATTGATTAGTCACCTTTGCTTTTTCAACAATTTCTACTTTGTTGTTCGCCAATAAATTTTGGTAGATGTATCCAACGATGCACAATCCATTCATCTAAAGAATGAAAATAATACAAATACTCCTGAAGTAATAAAAATTGTTGAACGTGCTAACTGCACTGGCTCAACTTCAGTATCTTTCAATTGTAAATTTCATTGCTTAGTGAAAATTTTAGCATTCCTTAAAAGGTTTAAGCCTTGTTTAGGCTAAAAACTTGTCCCCAGGCCCCAAAAATGATAATTTTCGAAAAATAAAACAATGGTCCCCAGATAGTTTCTCAAGGAACAAGGGTGCCAGATTTTAGCCTCGTTTTCACGAAAAATCGTCCCCAGACCTCAAAAATCAAAATTTTGAAAAAAAGAAGAAAAAAAACCCCAGATATTTACCCAAAGAACAAGTGTGCAAAGTTTCAGCTAAATCTGACTATTTTTGAAGTCTCCAGGCTGCCCCAAAGTTTTAGCCTCGTTTTGGCAAAAAACTTGTCCCCAAGCCCCAAAAATAAAGAGTTTAAAAAAAGAAAAAAAACACCCCCAGGGATTTGTCCAAAGAACAAGTGTACCAAATTTCAGACAAATTCGACAAGTTTTGAGCCCTTCAGGCTGCCCCAAAGTTTTTGGGACATACACACAGACAGACAGACAGACAGACACACAGACAGACATTGTCAGATTGTAGCTCAACTGAAGTTGAGAATATCAACGCAATTGATTGTAGTATCTTTTTTAACCTCTGTATAATTTTCCATTACATTCTTACCTGCCATGTCCATAATAGCCACAGGGTGTCCATAAAAGGTTAATAAACAATTCAAATATTATGCTTTACTTCTCTCATAATTGATGATTGAGACCTAGGTTGTCTATAACAGGTGCACCTCCCTTAATGGGTTATTACATCTTTCATGAAACTTTGATGCTCGCTTTGATGTATCTTTCTATTCATGTGAGAAACTAATGCTGATATTCCCATTTTCTCAACTGAAAATTATTTTTCTTTGCATACTCTACATATAAACTTTAATTCTACAAATTATGAAAAATGAAATTTTCAAGGATTTCAAGGGTATAATTTTTCCACTTCCAGGGTCCCAAAAAATAGAGCACTTTTTCAAGGGTTTCAAGGGTTTCTTTAAGGGATTAAAAAAATTCAAGGGCATTTCAAGGGTTTGAAGGGTTTCAAGGGTCGCTAGCCACCCTGATTTCTTATTATGGCTGAGATATTATTTAGAGAAATGTGTGTTCTAGTTCCAATGTAAATTATACTTGATCGTGTTGGAGCCTAAAAACTGCTAAAAAGAACGTGCAAATCGACGGCAATGGATAAAATAACATGTCGTATAGCCAATGAAAGAAAATCTAGTTTCTTCAAAAAGAGTCCACTAAAAAGAAAAGCTTTTAAAACCAAAATAGGAAAACAGCAAATCTTTTAAGAGTTAACAGTTATGTACCTCCCGAGACCCTAGTCCTCAAAGTATGCTAAGCTTTGTTCCTAATTGGTTAATATATCAAAAGTACTTAATGTTGGTGTTGTTTTTAGGGGAAATTTCGTTCAAAAACCTATAAGAGGAACAACTAAATTGTTAATTTATCCCAATTCTTTGTCAATAGTCAATAGTCAATAGACTCTTTATAAATCACGTCAAGAAAATCACTTGCCTCTCTTTCAACTCGAGATGTTGTAAAGTTCATCAACGCTCAAATGGATTTTTGTGACACTTAATATTTAAAGTTATTACTTTGGTTGGAGTGAATCAATCACCATGGTAATGTGTTTAAAACAAGGCAAGTGTAGCTCGTGTTGAAAGCGTTGTCTATTCCCATTCTTATTTCAAAATGGAAAACTCAATGAAAAAAAATCAACTTAGAGTAAATAAGATTTCAAAGTCCACCTTTTTTAAGGCTATAAGAGTTAAAATATTTTCAAAAAATGAAAAATAAATATATACAAAAATTAACAACAATAAAGGAGATCTGGGGAGGGGGTGGGGTAATAAGATACAAAATTCAAAAAGTAGTAAATAAAATAAATAAATCAAACTGAACGCTAAATTTTAAAGTTAAAAAACGAAGCCTTCGAACAGAAAGCAAAAAAAAAACAACCCCAGAATAGCCTTAACTTGAGTCATACCTTTCTCTATCACTCAAAAGAAAATTTAAGTTTGTTGCATAATATTGAGGGCTCCAATACGCCGTCAAACATGCAAAGTTTTTTTTTAGTCACCCGATAATTCTAACTAAAAAAACAAACTGAAAATAGAAAGAATGCAATCCAAAAGCTTTTATCAAAAGATAATTTGAAGGCCAATATTGTTGGTTACTTGTCTATTTTTCATTTCAGGAGGATATAATTAAAGAAGAACTTTAAGTTTGTGTTACAATAAAAGTGAGCATGTGTCTAAGGGCGTCTTAGCTGAAGAGACAATATAATCACATAAAAATAAAAAAAACAAGGAAGATCAAAATGCCATTTCAAATGCTGAAATCAAGGGCATGTTTAACAGACAGCAGTCATTAACAAAGAGTCAATATAGCAAAATATTTTACCCATATTTCTTAAAATCCAAAAAGTCGGATTTTAAGTAATATGATAATGATGAAAATTTACAGGAAAATGACTTTCACCTTTCCCATTATGATGTCTAATAAATGTCAAGGTTATCAAACATGCTCAAATCATTCTTCCGTTTCATTGGCTCCATCTATTAAAAAGTAATCCTCACCAGGGCATACCGTAACAGTAAGCTCTTGAAAAGTCTTCAGAAAATTAACGTGTTCTTTCGGCAACAAATCACTTCCACATAAAATATGTTCCAAATACTCTTTACTAATATCAATTGAAGTATTACTATCTGAGGTGCTATTTTCAAATCCAATGTAAATATGAGCTGAAACTGGTTCACCCACATAATCTTTTATCAGTATAGGTGTCTCTTCATCAAAACATTTTCCAGGAATAATATCCACCAGTTGTCTTGAATAAGTACAACCCATGTATCGGTCCAACCTCTCTATACTTTCATAGGTGCACGTGTATAGAATACCATAAACAGAAGAGTCTTGTTTACATTGGACATTCGCTCCAGCTGTACCATTCATTCGTCTGTGATTCATAATGAATTCATAGTTTTCCAGTTTCCCAGGTCGACGTTCTGAAAAAGCTATCTGACATAGACTCATTTTTTCAGGATTCATATTAGCTCCGTAATCAAAATAATATATAACATTACTTGCCATGACACTCCAAATTTAGTTGAATGATCCTTATTTTGTCTTGTTTTATAGTTGGCTGTTAGAATTTACTTCATGATTTTGAACTAAAAAGATAAATTATATTAAAGGATAGGTCATTTTCACATTTGAAAGACATTCAAAACATTTTAAAACAAACTACAACAATTCAAACTTCCCCTTAACAGTTTTTTTAAATGAAAATTATACCTTCATTAATTTAAACCTTTCCAAAAAGAAATCCACTGTTGAATTGCAGCCAAGTGGGGCTACTTGGAAACTTCTTGACTAACTTAGGAAAATAATCTGGTCTTTTTTCTGAGTAGCTTAAGGGAGTCTGCTAAATTGTGTGGGTTGTGCGTGTGAGTGGGATTAAACTTTTTGAGTGGGTGAGCGGGTCCTAAATTTTTGCGTCGGACCTAATTTTTTGTGTGGGTCCTCATTTTTTGAGTGGGTCCTCATTTTTTGAGTGGGTCCTCATTTTTTGAGTAGGTCCTCATTTTTAGAGTGGGTTCTCAATTTTTGTGTGGGTCCTAAATTTTTGCGTGGGTCATAACATTTTAAGTGGGTCCTATCCTAATTTTTAAATCTTTGAATTTAAGTCACATCATAGTATAAGAAAGCCGCGGCTGGAATGTTGACGGTATTGTTTTTTTCAGCTAATCGATGTTCTATCTGTGTCTTCGCACGTTATAAGAACTACAATGTAGTAG
>JAUJPO010073786.1:0-11440 GCA_032270745.1 Tiaropsis multicirrata
GAGCACCAACCAACTTAGATTTACTTTATTTGGGCGCTAAAAAATGGGCGTCAGTCAAGGCGTACGGAAGGCGTTTTAACATCTTAAATGGAGAAAGCCCGTTTTAACAAATATTTCTCTTTAATCAAGGATTAATCGCAAATTTTAATCATATTGATAGAGATGTCACCCCAACCGTGTGCTTTGTTATGATTTAGCGCACGTATAAGTGAAAGTAATTTATCTTCTTCATCAAGAAGAAAATATTTAGCCTAAGATTCGTTTTTCGAATTTTCTGGCGGCAGAGCGCGGTCACACCAAAATATAAGTTTAGGTAATGCTAAAAAGGAATCACCATTTTTGCTTATTTTAAGCGGCGCGTCGGAAAACTTCAATCAGAATTGTGTGGAGAAAAATTTATTCATTAATTCATTTAAAATAAAAAAAGAAATCACTCAACATGAAACTCAGACAGAAAATATTGATCATTGTACTACTTCTAAAAAAATGGAAAAGTCGGAAGAGAAAACAACAGAAACGTTTGAGATACCTCCAGTTCCAAATTTACTCCATATCTCAATCTATGAATAAACTAAAATTCATTGCTAACCCTCCTGAGATTCCTTTCAATAATGCAGCCAATGCAGTACAGGATCATCAAAAACATCTTGTTTCCCAGAGAGGAGAGGAGGATTCTGGTGCAGGGCGGAGGGTTAGACCTCCCTTTGTGGAACTTTTTCGTAGAACCGAACGATACCGTGCCTCCTTCTTTAATGACTTGGACGGTGGTAGACGCAATTTGCCATCATTTCTTCATTCAAAAACACAATTCTTAAATTTTTACAACCGAATGCTAATCTGGAAAGGAAAGATAGTGAAAGACATAGAAAAACACTGAAAAACAGTCGAATTTCAAACACACTGGTGTGACCACGAGCATCGGCCTATAGATAGTCTATCGTGGGCCATTTTAAAGAAAGACTAAGGAAAGACAGTGAAAGACTTAGAAAGACAGTGAGATCGGATTAATGACATGTCAATGATCGAGTTGATGACATGTTAGTAAACTAAAGCGTTAAAGGAGTATTATGTATTTTGTGTTACCCATATTATAAAAGTTATAGGATACAAATGAGTTATATGACAGGCTGTATTTGTCGCTGATTATACCGTGATGTTCAGATCTGACGTATTTTAAAAGCCCGACGATTTCGCTTGACCATATATCGCGAGCTTGCCTAAATCTACTTCCGCTAAACCCTTGAATACTCTTCACAATACTTTCTTAGGGTACCCTAAGGAGTAGGATGCAAAATTGTGTAAATCTATATCATTATAGTTCTTAGAAAAAAATAAAAAGATATTTGTATATAGTGTCTTGGTGACAATTATACTATCTATAATAAGATTAAAGCTTAAAACTTGGAGCGCAACATTTACATATATACACATGAGAAATACCATACTGTGCGTCGCCTGGACACGAGTATCTACCTCATATGAATATAATGAATCGGAGATCAGTCATCTCTAGAAAGCGTTTGATCTAGAACGATACAAAACAAAACATGGCTGACAAACGTATACTCTTGGTACTATGCATGTTGATGCTGGTTGGTAATGCTGTATTTGTACAACAAGTGACGACCGAAAAAATGTCAGAAAACCACATGAAAGCAGTTGTGGACAAACTCACTAGTGAGTTTGTTGGAAAAATGAAAGAATGCAAGAGTGAATTTGAAGGATTAGATCTTAGCAGACTGCCACATGTATTTCAAGGGATGGCTCAAATTCTTTCGCCTTCTGTGTCACACAAAGAATACAAAGAAGAGCACAGTAAAAACGAATATTCATACAAAGAATACAAAGAAGAGCACAGCAAGGACAAAATAAGACAAATATGGATGGAGACAGGCGGCAAAACTGTTGAGCTCTTATTTGAAATTGTGGAGCAGGAGATCTTCACTAGCAGTTTATCAAGTCTCCAAAAGTTGGTTTCTTTATTGGATTTCACTAAAAGAATATTTGAATTCTTTAAACTTTTTGGTTACGCTAATTGGGGAGCAGCGAATTATGTTAATAATTATATTATTGAGAATGATGATCACACGTTGATATCGGAAGAATATCAAAACATGTTTGATAAAATGAACAAAGTTCTAAGAATCGTTAAACACTTGAGAAAGATAATGAAGAATGGAGGCTGCATTGAAGCCTTTTGGAAAATTATCCTTGGCAAAGTCAGTTTTTGGCAGCTTCCCAGTGTCATTCTCGAACTAATAACTTCGTGTACTAAATTCTTCATTTTATTTTAAAATCATTTTTAGTGAATAAGCTCTTAAATAAACCCCATTTACCCCATTTTTCAAGTCAATGTAAATATTTTATCTAGAATTGTACCAAATCATACGTACCAATTTTTTTATAAAGCATATAATGTTTTTTTTCATTGAGCGTGAGGTATTCTTATGATTTGGTAAAAAATGAGGGTGAAATATATGTTATGGTTTAATGTATTCCTTTTTTTACAGATTAAGGTGTCCGTTAAAATTTCCCATGTTCATATTTTGATGTTTAGATTTATATTTTAGTATTATTATTGTGTCATTTCATGGCATATGTTTAGTTAAATATTTGTCTCATTTTGATTTCCATAATTTTGTGGTTGATTAAAATTACATTTTTACGAAACTCACCTTACACAAGAGGATATTTAGGACCTTAGGCGCGTCTGTGGCAGCCGGTAAATTATTCATCTAAGCAAGCAAAACTTGTAAATATATATGTACAGGCCACCACAGACGCATCTAACGTTCTAAATAGCCTCTTGCGTCCCCTCGCTAATGTGACTTTTTATAACGTAACCATGGTAATCAACAATTGCTGACTCAGGGTTAAGACAGGTTAATGATTCTATAGCGATTCCATTTGCTTTAAAACCTGTTTTGAATATTCTTTTAATGTCAGAATTTTTAGAGAAAATCAAGAAATACTTTTTCTTTTGGGTGTATTGAATGTAAACTAGGTTCATTTTTCGAGCACTCGTTTTTTTGCACCGTGACTTTCCAGTAGCCACAAGACATTGTTTTAACGTCCAAACAATGTTGTTTCAACGTCAGAACGTTATTTGGACGTTGAAACAATGTTGGAATAATTGTGTTTCTGCTGTAAATGATCTATCTGACAACAACAGGAAAGGTTTTTTCAATGCGAGTCTTTGGCATGGTAGGCTTTTTTATATCTAAATAGTCTTTCACAGGGCCAGGGTTTTGACCTACTGGCGGTACACGTCTCCGTCGATCCTCAAGATCAGTATGCCCTTCCACCTGGAGGTCTATTCGTGGTATCTAGATGGTTAAACCAGTCCAAAATGGTATCTTCCACAAGACTTTGACTGTAATAGTAAACTAGTACCAGAAAAGATTATGTCATCATATATCGACATTACGTATATATATAACCATTACGTAATCTGTTTTAAGAAAACATACCCAAAAAATCAAAACTAGTGGCAAACACCCGGATTTTTACGATGTTTCCGTAGAAAAGATTACGTAATGTTTTTTATTAGAACACCAAAATTTTTGTTGAGGCTGGATGTTCTTATTTTTTCAACCATTTTAAGCCATAGGTGTTCTGTTTGATGTTCCAATATATACGAGTCCAAATAACAAAAAAGAACTTTAGAGAACCGTACTAACCCCAGCAGGAACGGACGAGTTTTAGAGAAAATTGACAAATCGGGTCACCAATTTTAAATATGAAAACTATAATAATCAAAACACACAATATATTTCTAAAGTAAAGGTTTGAACAAAGAAGAAGCTAGTTTTGGCTAACGGTCACATATAGATCGATTGACTAAAACTTTTCATTAAAATAATTATCGTGTTTCTACGAAGAAAATTCATAGAGAAAATTTAAAGGGAATTGTTGAGGTCACAGTAAAGCATGAAATAAAGTTAGAGAAAAATAATCTTTTGTATGAGTTAGAGCTGAGAAAGTTGTTTCATGTTGTTAAAAGGAAACTATAGAACCAAAAATTTAAAAGACTTAGCGACTGATATTCATAGTACATGTATTTGTTTTAATGCTCTTAACTTAAATAGAAGAGACATCGAAAGCTCTGTAAGAGGCCAAAACCGAAGCAGAACCAAAGTCGAAGCAGCCAAACAGCTCAGTGATTTCCTTTGTATTAAACAATAGAAGATGTGTACACGCTAATAGAGATTTTATTTCAATGAAAGATCAAATAACTTTTCAGGGGGTTATTAAGCATTTCTACAAAAATGAATTCTTTTTCTCTTTCTATATAAGTGAAAGTACAAAAGAATATTTTAATCAAAAGGAAGAATATAAAAAGCCTTTTTTGTTTAGATTACACAGTTATTACATAATGTAATTAAATCAATTCATTGAAACAGATTGATTTATAAGAACAAGAAACACGACTTGCTTATCATTTTGTTCCTATGGTCAACAGACTGAATGGATTAGGTTAAAGATGAGAAGAGTTAATTCGAACTTCTTTCTATTTAAATTTATTTTGATTTCTCGTAACCGAAATAGCGAGAGTCGACTGTAGGTTTAAATTTTTCGTGGTTTTTCTTATGAACCTAAAAGAATCAACTCTACTTCTATAATTCTATTTTGGTTATCTCGAAACCAACATAGAGGCAGTGGGTTTTTGGCTGTAATTTTACTTAATAAAAAATACAGTTAGTTAACTATTTAAAAATCTATCAGTCTCGTGAAACCCCGCTATTATAACTTAAAGCATTTAACAGAACCAAAATTTAACTCTGCTTCCATTCTGGTTTTTCTCGGAATCGCAGTTATACCAAAATGGAAGCTATTGTTAATTCATGACAAATCTCATGGAAAATGCTATATATTCTCAATACAATGGAAGGCATTTCTTTCCAACAATATGACAAAACCAATATTCACAGCAAATCATAAGAGGTTGTGAACTATCTAAAACATACTTGAAAGAAACGCTAGATGAAAAATGTCATAAAATCAAAATAATGGTTATAAAGTTGATGTCCTAAAAAAATATGATGCTAATTAAAAATGTTACTACCATAGTATAAGAAAGCCGGCTTTCTTATACTATGTTACTACTGAAAATAAAAAAATAGACTACAAATATGCTAAAACACCCCCCGTTTGAAAGACCTTCTGGGACCACCCCTCTCCAACAGAAAAATTGGACACAAAATCGTTCCCAGAGATAACAATTCCGTTCCCATTGGAGAACTACATTAACATCTAATCCCCACCCCCAGAACACTGTAATTTTGCCCTTATCCACTGGATATTTTTAGCTCTCAGCAATAGAATTTGAAATCGCATTTTTTTATATTGCGTTATCCCCATTGGCCAAAAAATACTCTCTGGGTTATTGAGACAGGGTTGAGGTGTACTCCCGGGGGTGTGCTAAATAAAATATGTTCCCTTCAAAAATACAAAAATTGGGTTCAGAACTTGCTTATCCAAAATAACACTAGATATAACACTACTCAAGTAAAAGAAAATAAAAGTTGTCCATAGACAACACAAACAAAGATAAAAACATAACGTAAAATGTCTAAGAATTGTGATTATACGATACTGTATATGAAAATAGGAACAAGAAAAGTAATAAAATTTGCACATTAAAACTGAAAACTTTCACTTAGATATTCATGTTCTGATAAAACTGATAAAATATGATAACAGCATTCGTTACTCATCATCACTGTCACTATCTGAAGAAGGTAATGGTTGTAGGTTTTTACATTCAAAACCTACATCCTCAGGCTTAGGGTGGTCTGGGAATGATGATACGTTTTCGTTAGGAACGTGGCACAAGGTTAGGTCGTCGTCTGGGCGAATAAAATAGTAATTGCAACGAATTGGAACCCACTCGACATGCAAATCTTTCAGGACTGCCATCCTATGGTTTCCATCATGAACGTAGGCTCTACCCGTTTTCCTACATACTGCCAAATGTATTGGTCGTCTTAATCCATTATCCCGTACATCTTTCGTCAAAGCTGCTAAATAGGCTTTCCCTTTTCCCGGAGCGCGATGGATGTGTCGGTCGTATTCAATGAATGAGTCCAAAGTTCGTCGGCGGACAAGCTGCACATTTTCGCGTTCTGTTAGTGTGGATTCTAGCTCGATAGGCTTCGTTTTTACTTCGATAGGTTTCTGAAACACTTTCTTACGTTTGTTTGACTTCTGATTATCATTTTTGACACTACGTTTTTTGCCTTGTTGTCGGAATGTAGGTGAAAAAGACTGAAGTAATGCCAAGCAAATGTAAATTACGAAAGAAATCTGCTGTTCAGTATCTCTAGGCAATGTCAAAAAGTTTTTGATTGGATTTCCAGATACAAACTGTTCAAAAAATGTCCAGTGTGTGTCACCATATTTCATGAACGAGCTATAATGACTTCTTTCAGTGTTTTCAGTTTTAAGTGAGATAAACTGGAGGTCAAAGCGCAGGGGGCGGTCATTTTCTTTCAAAGTGACTGACTCAGGGAAATTATGCATAGAGTTTCCATCTCCAAAGATAATAAGGAAGGGAGAAGCTACCGTCAATCTATTCTCACCATCAAAATGGCCCGCGCACTCCGGACATCTCTCTCTTTCACCGATGTGGAAAGTTTTAATTAGGTCAATCGATGTTCTATTGAGCTCAAAATCGCGACTATCAGGTATTTTCCACTTGCAATCTTTAGAACTGCAAGATCCGTATACTGTTTTGTACATAAATTTTGTTAGCCCATGATTATGTACAGGTTCCAAACAAGCTAGATCACTAATATTAGCAGCGTTAATTGATGACGTAGATAGAGGGAGTTTCTTACTCTTTATCAACTCATACCACAACCTTTTAGCTTCCGCCGATTTACCGACCCGAAATTTCCCAAAACTCCTCATTAGTTTTTTTGAAGCAGGAGCTTTTAAGTCACTGATTTTTTGGGTTAGCGCTGGATTTTTTTTCATTAGATTAAAAAGCCATGTTAGAGAGATGTTCATTCCCGATGTATCCGTTAGACTTATTCCATCAGACGTAACCCCACCGAATGGTATTGTTTGGGGCTGCCTGATGTTGCTGGTGGAAACATAGTGAATGTTCATGACTTGACCAAGAAAGATTGTTTCTGTGTGGCCTGGTGGTGTGAAAGTTTCGATGTGGTCCATATTTGAGCTTATTACGTGGATCTCGATTTGTAATGCATCTGCCGTGGCTCGAATGATGGCAGCATCAGCCCACTCACCGGAATTCTCCATTCTATCCATGTACTCATTGATGTGCTCACCATTTTCGATAAATTCTGCGTAGTCCTCAGGGTAATCGTCCATTCTTTCAATAGCTTGTAGACGAATGAGCTCGTGTTGACTACCATCCCCAGATATCATTCTAGAGACAGCCCTGAAAAAACAGTTGCCATCTCCAAGTGTTTCCTCCGGTTGCATATCAAATCTATTTAACCTTCCTTCCAATCGTTCCATTGCCTCTCTGTATTGGATATCATCTTCATCATAAATGTGGTTACCAGCTGCCTCACTATTGTAACTTGCACCAGCTGAAGGATTGATACGAGGTGCGGTAACTGAGTGTTCATTCATTCCAGGCTTACGTTGTCGGCGGTTATCTTCTTCAAGAGTAACGCTCGTGATATTTGCAATGGAAAATAGATCGGAACCTTGCTCACCACAGTCAGTCTCATACACAATCTTGTAGTTTGTTCCTTTTACTTCAACTATTCTTCCCTCAAATGCCCTAGGTTCATTTAATCTCAACTTTCCACGCCGAGTTCGTGATTTTGGGTTCTTTACGAGAACAGAATCGCCAACTTTGTACACTTTCGAGCAGTACTTTTTCGCATGCCTTTCAACCATTTTCCGATTGACTTTTGCTTGATGCAAGATACTCGTTTCTTGCATCTTTTTTACTTCAGCAGAATGTTTAGCGTATTGTTGCTGGTCGAATTCATAAATGTCTGCGTCGTCGTTATCTAATAAATAATTTAAGTATTAGATAAATAGCAACGATGATACTAAACTGAGAGCATTTATCGCAGGAAACAATTCTAAGAATTGCTACCTTATTCTTCCTGAATGACCTATCTTTATGGAAGCCGAGAAGGGTCATCGCGCGATCTTTTTTGAAACCTGTCGGTTTCTTTTTCAAGCTATTGCGAAAGAAACTGTCGCGAAATTCTTCACAAACTGTCGAGATTATTTTTAAACTGTTGATTTCCCAGAAACTGTCGCGTTCTCAAAAACTGTCGCCTTCCCAAAAACTCTCGCGTTCACAAAAAATCTTGCGATTCCGAGATTTCAGAAATTACTGAAAGTACTAATTTCAATCCCATTTTAAGTTCTTAAAGTAAAGAAAATTAGTGTATTAAGATCATTATAGGAACATTCTATCATATCCAAAAACCATTTTATTCTTAAATCTTTTCATGTGCATAAATCATTAGATCGATACAAAAGGCTCAACACCTACCTATTAAAGATTCGGTAAACCAGGAGGGGGAATAGATTTTCTTTTTTCGGACTGTTCGAAGGTGATACTCTGAAAGATAACGTTTAATTCACATGTAGAAAAAATCATATACAGTAAGGCTCCGTAAAGAAATTGCCCTCGTACAATTTAATGTCAGAAAATTTCGCGGTACGACCCCTGAACTCGATTGTGTGCATTAGCAGACAACCGTAACATTTGAAACGGCATAAAACGTCATCAAAACGATACACGTGGCTGTGGCAAGGGATTGTATCTTCTCGACGTGTCAGACCTGGTCAGATATGTTTCAGATAAATTTCGACAGTTTTTTGAAATTTTGCAATTTTGTTCTGAAAAACAAGAAAAGGAAAGACTTACTATTGCCAGGAGTACTGCTAACAATAACTGTAAAATTACTTCTAGAATCATCTTGAGCTGATCGTGTGCCTGGTTATAAAAAAGTAAATTCCATTTATTTATTGTAAATCTAATTAACCTTTTTACATGAATTATCTTGAGTTAACCCAAAACCAGGATGAAAAAGACTTTTCCACCAGTGGGATTTTAAGGAGTTTAAGACATTGGCATCCTACAGAAAAGGTCTGGTAATAAATTCCAAAAAATATTGTTCAGATCCGTCCAGATGTAACCATACTTTTGGGTAGAAAATAAAAAGGTTTTGTTTTTTTTTACGCTGGATCTTATTACACTAACTGCCCTAAAAATAACTCCAGTAAGGGCTTTACAAAAAAAGGCCGATGCGTTAATTAATTACCTTGTGTCGAATCACGTGGAGTCTTCGCTGTCCTATCAGTGGTTTTCCAATTTTCTAAGTTTGAGTGAGCTTCGTCGATTTGGTTGCCTGCTAAGAAAAGAGAATTTTATAAGAACGACGTAAAATTTGTGCTAAAATTCTTGGAAAGCCCCTTCATGTTTTAATACTTTTCTTAAAATTTTGAAATAGTGCAAGAGATGCAAGCATTGAAAGTCAATCGGACAGTTATAGAGTTAAATTTATGTGTGGATGTTTCCCCCCGGAATAACGTATGGAACAAACCGTCTAAGTCACATGTACCAAAGGATTTGTTTAGTGTCGATTGTTGTTCGTTGGGATTTTGTTGTTGTTGTTGTTGTTGTTGTTGTTGTTGTTGTTGTGTATTGTTTGAATTGGCAATCAACGAAGGTAAGTTTAGTTCTGATTCTGTAAATTCCAAAGTGAAGCGTCAGTGTTAAACTTCTAGTTTTTTAAACAAAAACGCTTAAATTGTCGGAGCTTTATTTCTGGCATCAATGTGTTTTGCAGATCTATCCAATATTCATCCTTAGATATCGTGCCAAAAAGTATACAAAATTGAGAGGAGGTTCCTCATTTTCCTATTAAAATCACTTAGAATAAAATGAATACCTTCCTCGGAGTCATCGTTGCTATTATATTCTAGGTTCTCAGCTGCCTCAAGAAGTCCTTCAAAAGCTGAAATTGAATTATAAAATTTTAAGAAATTGCTAAACATTATCAAGAAAAACGAAAACAACAACAATTACTGATGCGTGAATCGTGTTCTTTCAAGTTTGTTTCCTTGAAAAGTGACCCTATTTATTATCCTATTTATTCTTCGAGGTTTATTATTTTTAAACCTCCAGCAGCGCATCCAGAGACTGCTAAAAATCAAAAAAAAAAATTAAAAAAATTCTACCTGTATCAAACAAAGCAATATCGAAATTTGGTTTTCGGCCAAAGAATAACTCGAAAGGAGTTTTGTTTTCTCCAATGGAACGATGAGCACCAGTGTTGTATTGGTCTTGACATTCTCCGATACGTTCTACCCAATTTTCTAGGAGAAGATTAAATAAGTTGTATAGTAGTAAGAAAAATGTTATTGGCTATGAAAAAAGTATATATTTATCTGTTTGTGGACTGCCTCTTTTTCTTGCCGTCATGCTCTCAAACGATTATTAGGGTGCAACTTAACATTTAGAAAAAAAGAATAATACCTTAAGTGGATAAATTTTGGCGTGGATTCAATTTGGCGAACGACCAAAATGCGATTTTTGGCGTGGATTTAATTTGGCGAATGCTCAATTTTGTAAAATTTGGCGGGGATTTAATTTGGCGAATGGACGATTTTTGAAAATTTGGAAGGGATTTAATTTGGCGAAAGACAAAAAAAGTGTTTTTTATTAAGGTGTTTTGTTGATAAGCTCAGAATAGAAAAATGATATGTGTAACATAAGATCGGTTATAAAGGTAAAAATAGTTTGTTAAAATGTATACGGTTAATACACGATCAGCTTAAGAAAGGCAAAAATAGTTTTCTGAAATATCTTAACATAAGATCAGCTACAAAAGGTAGAATAGTTTGCTAATATGTAGTATAATTTTTAAGATAAAAACATTTTATCTCGATAAAAAACATGATTTTCCTTTAATTTTGGCGGGGATTTAATTTGGCGAAAGGGAAATTTCGAAAAATTTGGCGGGGATTTAATTTGGCGAATTGCGGAATTTGGAAATTTTGGCGAGGATTTAATTTGGCGAATTTTGCCAAAATTTGGCAAATTTAATCCCCGCCAAAATTTATCCACTTAAGGTAGTTGAATATATTTGGATACAGTACAATAAAAAGCATACCTCCACCTTCTGCAATCTTTGTAAAGCAATATCGAATCTTATTTTTCCATGTACGATGGCTTCTTTCAATCTTTCCTCTGGGGATGGTAGGCACGACTGTTTCTAGCTTCAATTCCAACTCTTTCGAGGAAAAGCTTTAATTCACCTTTGAACTCATTTCCTTTATCCGACTGGACTAGCTTAGGAGGGCCAAATGTTCTAGAAAGAAAAAAAAAGGTTAGCAACGAACCGATAGCGCAGTTAGGAGAGCAATCGCCCGGCAAGCGAGAGGTCGTGGGTTCAATTCCCACTCGATTCGTTACCTTTGAGATAACTGGGAA
>JAUJPO010073808.1:0-11440 GCA_032270745.1 Tiaropsis multicirrata
CAACTCGCAACTCGCAGTTTTAATTGTAACACGCAACTCGCAACGCGCAACACGCAACTCGCAGTTTATAAATCCTCTTTTACAGACAGCCAGCTGTTTTTATCATTTTTGTGACCAACACAACCACAGTCGTGTTCAACAGTAGTTTACTCTGAAGTCCGTAGACCATATTATACTAGGAGAATAATTGTAATCGTTGTTTAATATGATTTACGGACCTTTAGTATATACTGCTGCTGAACCCTACTGACTAGGACCAGAACCAAACCAAAAAAAATTGAAAAAAGTTAGAGTTTATGGCGATTTGATGATTATTGGCTTCTTGGTTTCTTGATGCACTGAACTGTGCACAATATTTCAAAACTTTGTGGTGATTTTAGAAGAAAAATTGGTTATTTTTTCCTGTATATATTTACCACATACCGTAGATGGCCCCTATCTCCGTCACCCTATCTATTATGTCACCCCTATATATTTTTAAAAGGTTGTTCTCTTTGCAGGCAGCAGGTAAAGCATGTTATTGTAGTTGGTAACGTAATTGGGGCAGGAATGACAACGACCCTGGACACCGCCATACATTGTACGGTGTTGTATGGTAGCCACTTGGGGGCTACTTTTTGGGGTTTCTGGCATCTGGGGTTGAAGGTCAGCCCATGCCATGACGCATGAGTCAACTAGATCAAATATGCAACTCGAACCCACAATCAATTTCTCTATCACTATTTGGTTTGAGTTGCAGGAGGCTTTTCCAACCTATTTTCGCAACTATGGATACTTTTTTTTAGTTAGTATCCTGTCAGCAACCTTGGACTGACTATCCAATTCCCCTCACATGGCTTGGGTTGACCCGCGTGAAGGTTTGCTCACTTGTCAAGTGAGCCACCGTAAGTGGGAATTGAACCTTGATCTCCTGTACAGGAATCAAGGTTGATGACCACTGTACCACGACGCCTTTGGAGTACCGTAGATTGCCCTATCTCTGTCACCCCTCTCTAATTGTGTCACCCCTATTTTAAAATGACCCTTCCCTGTCAGTCAATAATTGGATATCAAATATTCAATGATTCTATTGTCCACTACTGTAGAAGTTTTCGTAAAAATTTTATGAAATTTGATGTTTTATATATATATATGAAATCTTATCAAAATTTCATGTTCTTTCCGATGGTTGGATTGAATCTTCATGATTCGCAATTTTAAAGCAAATTAATTTTTTTGCAAAATCCCTACACATATAGTTGTAAGAGGACTTGCCCTTGCCCTTGAAAATCTTACAAACTAAAATTGATCTTACTGCAAGTTTCATGGATTCTTAAAATGTTAAAATTGAATTTAATCATTGAAAAAAGTGTCAAAATATGATCAATATTCATGTACAGAACATAAAATTTAGTCTACTGGTTCAGAAATCATGAGCTTTTTAACTTTTGCTTGGAAGGGCATGTACTAAAACACCGGAATGGCGGAACCGTAATTTGACGGAACCGGAATGAGAATTTAATCTGACGACGGAACCGAATGAGAACCGATTTTATATTCATTCTACTTTTTTCTGCTTCAGCAGTCTTACCTTCCGAGTTTCTGATCTCAGGCACTTGATTGACAGTTCTGACTTAGGTTAATTTAGTTTCTAAGGTTTTTACATAAATTTCAGATTCGGTCACAAGTGGGGCCTCAAAAACCACTAAATGCAAAGTGTTTTGGATTTGAAACCCTGAGTAAAAAAAAAGAAAAAAAAAAGCTACCACTAGACCAACGAGCCACGGTAAAATACAAAATTCGGAACTATTTATAATGAACAATTTACAGATCCCAACCCTACCGAGGTTACTCTAAACCCTACCGAGGTTATTCCCAACCCTATCGAGGATACTCCCAACCCCTACTGAGGCTACTCCCAACCCTACCGGGGCTACTCCTACCTCCAACCCTAACCCTAACCCTAACCTGAATCTATCTACATTTCACAGATTGGAAATTTTTTATTTTGACAAAAAGTAGAATGAGGATGTCTGCCATAAGTGAAATTCAGACAGAATGTTAGATTGAGGAAGATATTCAGAACTTTTTTGACAATTTAAACAGTGATGCATACTGATAGGTCGCTGAATTAGATTCATATAATGAAGGTATTATATTTTCATGTTTGGTATGTTTTGACGGTATAACTTCGCAAAACATGCCGCTTGGAAGGGCTTAAGATGACGTGATCAAAGGACTTTAAACACTTTTAACTTCTGATAGAAAAATAATTATAGTCTGGCAGAAATAGAAATTGACCTAGAAAGAAAATCCGCGTTAGGTTTCTTGGTACCGTTAGAAGCTGAATTTTACGTAGATTAACATACTCAGAGCCTCACGATGAGGCTCTTGGGGAAAATGTTTTACAAGCAAAAGTTTGTTGTTCTTAGGCAAGAGCCCAAGGGGATGAAAAATACCGTAAAACGCAAAGTACCATAAAATGATCTAAATTGGCGAAAAAGCCATCTTTGAGGTCAAATATCTTCAGATCAGTACAGAAATCGGCTATACTCACTTATTAAAGTCTTCTTTATATTTTTTTGAGGGCTTTCATGTGGTATAGATAGTTTTTGTTAGAAATGATATTTTTTATCGGCCAAGTACAAGCCAAGTCACATTGTTTCTTATGACGTATACTTTCAAGTTTTCAACTCGAAAATTACAACCTTGACAAAGTTTTCAGTCAAGTTACTCGGAATAACTCGGCATATCCATACTCTTCTAACTCTGAAAGCTCGACAGCTAGTAACTCGATGTACAACACTCTTCAAAAGCTTTTCCTATGCAAAATCTTACTTCAACAACTCATAAATTGAGCAACTCAAAATTTTTACTCATTTCAAGTAACTCGACATCTATTGCGTGTTTTGAGCCTGCTGGACCATCGTAATTATGCATTTTGCGTTATGCATAATGCATTATGCGTTATGCAGTAGGTATTATGCATTATGCGTTATGCATTATGCAGTAGGTATTATGCATTATGCGTTATGCAATATTCGTTATGCATTATGCATTTTGTACTTGGCCATTTTTTATCCCTTTGGGCTCTTGCCTAAGAACAACAAACTTTCGCTTGTAAAAGAATTTCCTCAAGAGCCTCATCGTGAGGCTCTTAGTATGTTAATCTACATAAGATTCCGCTTCTAACGGTACCAAGAAACGCAGATTTTTTTCTAGGTTCACCTCGTGTATGGCATATTTTGTACAGTATATAATATATATATATTATATATATAGTTTTATATATATCAAATTTCATCAGAATATTACTCTCTTTCCAATGGTACCATCAGATTTCTCAAAAAAATACTTCTTTGCCCTGATAACTAATGACGTCATTTAACAGGTGGCCGGATGAGAAAATTAGGTGTGTCTCTTGAAAATCTTAGACATCCTAAAGGTCATATATGTGCCAAATTTCAGCCTTTAGTCACCATTTGAATTATTGTTGCATTTTTATGTGTTAACAGACCCCCACTAAAGGAAAGTGTCTTTTTTTTCTCTTCTATTGTTCTCTATTTTAAAATGTTTTTGCTGACACAAGATCAAAGATGAGCAAGGCAGGAAATCGTTCATAAATAAATTACAGTATTTGATCTATTACTTTTAATTTATTCATCAAATTCCAATAATAATATCTATATAAATCTAAAGAATTGTTTAAACTTTTAAGCGTATGAATAATTTATTGTTCAATTAGTCAAATACAAATTTAGAACATAAATGTTGGTCTATTTTGATAATATTTTTACCTCTTCATTATTTATAGCTAAATAGATAAAAAAGTTTACATCCTTCATTTCGTAAGGGGAATAGCACTCACTCATAATTCAACTGAGTTTTTTACATCTAAAGAATTATGAAGTTTATCTTGCTTATTTTGACTGTCAGTTGTATCATCCTGGAATGCAGATGTGATTCTGACCAAGACTGTGTTTTGAGTGAATGGAATTCATGGGGCCCATGCAGTAAAAAATGTTCGACTGACGGGAGTAAAACAAGAACAAGGACAATTGTTAAAATGAATGGTTTTTTTGGTTATCCATGCTCTAAAAAATCTTTAAAGTCGACTTCCAAATGTGGAACCGAAAGAAATGGTTGCGAGCAGTATTGTGATTTCAAAACTGGTAATTGTGGATGTAAAAAAGGATTGACTTTGAACAAATCAGACAACAAATCTTGTGTTGATATCAATGAATGTGAAACAAACTTTGGGCGAGGGCCATGTGTGCAAAAATGTGAGAATCTTAAAGAATCCTACAAATGCAGCTGTTACCCTAATTTTTACTTGGCGTCAGATAAACACAATTGTCACTTCAACACATCGTCTGAGAAGTGTAACTTTGTCATACAAAAATACTCTGATAAATTTGAATGTGTCTGCAAGGATAAAAGCCTTATTGGGTTGAAATGTAATAAAAACAAACATCAATGTGATACTGTTAGGTGCATGAGTGATTCTGTTTGCTTACTTTACAACCACCCAAATGTCAATTGTTTTTCTATGAAAGAGATGATTCCTATCTTGCATCCAATAGAATATGAAAACTACAAAGATGGAAATTACCGGTACATTGTTGAACTCTACATAACAAAAATCTTGGATAAAATTGTTCCTAAATCACCACTGTTTGGTGGAAGTTATGATACTAATGAAATTCATTCAACTGGTAGCTCTCAATTTTATTATGTAGAAGGTGCCAACGCTCAAAAAGTGAAATCATTCACTTATGTCTTATATGCTGTTTACGACATTGACAACACCTTAACACCAGCCAATGTTCAAGAGACTTGCTCCAAATTATCAAGTACTGATGTGCATTGTCTCACTCAGAGAGAGTGTAACATTTTGAAGAGTGAAGGACTATCCTGTCCATACATTCATAGTTCTACCTTTGGAAAACAAGAAAATGCCGAAAGTTCAAACAAAAGCAATGTGATTATCATTGTTGTTTGTTTGGTGGTTTTGCTAGCCCTCATTGCCATTGCTATATGTTTTGTCAGAAGGAGAGGGAAATGGCAAAACTTAAGAATGATGTTTAACAGGGAAAGTGGAGAGGTGCGACAAGTGAACGATGGTTTATTGCGACAGGAAACACAAAATGAACCACCGCCACCGTACTCAGCTCAAGATTCAAACTTGGCACACATTGACCAGTTTGATCGAAGTGTTTTTAAGGATGAATCGTTGAATAAAAATGTTGAAGAGCCTGTTTACGAATCGGTAACAAACCTGACAGGATTACCAAAATACGAAGATGAATATGAATCAATGAACTCTGTCAAGAAAGTTGACAAAGTTGATTTGCCTGATGAAGAGACTGATGGTGGTGGTCCTCGCTATGTTGCAATGCCCTGCCCCACCATATCAATTGATAGTGCGGGTCAATCTTCTTCATCAGCAGCAGTTGCTGAACCACACTATGTAGCACCGAGTAATAACAGACCCTTGCTGTGCAAGGATGTAAATATTTAAGTCTGGTATATTATTTTGAGGGTGCAATATTAAAAATAGTAATTTTGTGGATAGTCCCACTAAGTTAATTTTCCTATAAAAACGTCTTCTTTTTTGGATAATGTTGTATTGAAAATGATTAAAAAAAAGACATCATTTTTTATCAGGACCAGAATCTTTTTTCAACTATGTAAATGAAAGAGGATTTGACTTAGATACTCTCTTTAATCACCTTTTAAACAACAAAAAAATATATAATACTTTTTATACAACATACAGTTTAGCTTAGTTGTAATGTTTAAAATAGAATTTATGATTTTAGTTTACTTTGTATCCGACTGTTTCAGAAATATTATGAAGTAAGCTTCACGTTCTAACATTTCAGCCTTCCATTCCCTAGATAATAGTTTTACCCCGCAGACGAGCTTTTGATTTGACTTCCTGGATACCCAAAATTACCAAGGACAACATAAGTTTACCTCTGGGTATGAGCCAAATATGTTACGCCCGGAGACACATATTGCCCAACCCCTCTGAACAATATTCTCTGGAGCAGCTTGTTATTAAAGACTTTTTAGTTTATTAGGAATTTTGTTTTTAATTGTAGATATCTTAAAATTTGTCAATTATTTTTTTATATTTGAATTTACAGATTTTTTTATACACTAAGTATATTCAAATATTAAGTTCTTTATTAGCATCTATTTACTATAAAATAGTAAAGCGCATTCTTGAAGTATGTAAAAGAATCTTAAAAATACAGGAGTTTTTATTTTGCTGTCATTTTTTTCGAATTCATACGATGGGAATATTTAGAACCAAAAGTTACTGGCTACGTAGTCAGTTTTCATGAAATTTATTGAGATCCCGAGAATTTCAAAGTCTGTAAAATATAGTCCAAAATCGATAAACTTCCTGTAATGCTTTTTAATTCTGTGAAATGAATCCTATTAAAATTAGATACAAAATAGAGTTCTTAAAAGTAAAATTTTTTCATAAATTTTCAAGGCATAATACAGTAACTTCTTTTTATACCCTCTAAGGATTCAATCATTGGACTAAATCTAGCTGATTAAGAAAAAGCCTTTTTGGTGCAAAAATTTAAAACGTAAAAGTGCCATTTTGATCCTACCTGTCGGATGCTGCCTGACATTTCTTTCTGGACTGATTTTGTGTATATACCTTTTATTTTGCATGTTTTTTTTTTTAGTTTAAAAATGAGGAAATATAAAAGAAATAAGACTACAGTGGCAAAATAATATGGTATTTCATCATTTTACAAGCATGGTTGGTGCTATTGAAGAACAAACAGGTCTTGGTGACAAATCTGCTGATGGTCGTCATGGCAATTTGAAAGCTGAAAAGAAATTCCTCTCCAATCTCGATAAACACATCAATAAGAATTTAGATGAAGATGCCATCAACCCGACAGAAAAAATAGGTATTATGGCATATCACCTCTCAATTTACGCATTTTGTCAATGCCATTGACGCAATTTCTTTTCGAAATTCACGCATTCACGCAACGAAAAAGCCCATTCATGCAATCACCCATAAGAAATTTAGTAAATTCTATTTTTCTTGGTCTGCCAATTAAGTAAGGGTGCTAATACAACTTGTCTAGGACAAAATCTCTAATCGAAGAAGTAAGAAAATAAGAAAATTTTGCGACCGCGCGAATATTTCGCGAGAAAAAACTTTCTTGATCGAGCCTATTGAGAATTTTTGGCGGAATAAACTTTGGCGAATTTAACCAAAATGCGCGAAAAACACGAGAGTTTTTCCCCCGAAAGTTTCTTCGATTAAAGTAAAAAAAATCTATTTTTGTCAATAGTGTAGTAATACGCTTCCTCTAAAAGGTCGCCCTGTCACAAAAATTGCTTCATCAGAATCTATGAAATTCAATACCAATCAACATAATAATCAATCGAAAAAATGCAACATGCTTATTTTTTTCTTTTTTAGAAAACTTGAACCGAATAACTGGTTTTGGAATTGGTGTGGGAAGGTATTTCTGAATTTTTCTTTTTTCCCACTGCTTTGTGACATAAAATTGAAGATTTTTCATTAAATCATGTGACTTTTTTTTACATAATCCTCCTTTCTTTTACAGCTTGTATTTACAAGAAGCCCTGGGTTACCCTTTTCTTGTTTTACAAAGACAATGTCAAGTAAGTACTTAATTTTATTGGTTTTGTCTTTGGTTGATCAAAACTGACAGATTTTAAGACCAAAAACTGATTATTTGAATTGACTTTTTGTCTTTTCTAAGAATTGGTTTGGTCGATCAAAACTGACGGAAATCTAATCAAGACCACAAACTGATCATTAGTATTAGTCATTAAATTCCTCTTCCGCCATCTTTTTTAATACTTAGTTCCTTTTATTATTGGAATTTTGGTTTTCGTAAGAGAGACAGAGAGAAAAAGGTGCCTTTCTAGGAAAAGTACACAATAGTTCGCGATCTATCAGAAACTGAAATATATTAATAAAAGGATCAGGAGGATCAGGTCCGGTTACCGTGGTCGCTGGGTGGGTTCTTATCTTTAACAGTGAACAGAACCATGTTAAAGAATTCACCCCTACTTTTAAAGAATCCACACAGCGACCACGATTACCGAAACTGATCTGGTTTTCTAATAGATAGATATTGTTATGTACTTTTCCTAGAAAGATATTTCTTTTTTCTCTCTCTCTCTCTTTCTCTCTCTTATTACTCATACGAAAGTAAATGTACAAAATATTTGTGAACTCTGAACAATTTTTTCCCGAGGAGGAATGTAGGGTCGCTAAAATTTATCCCACGTAGGGTCCCCGTCGGACCATAAGGTCAGTACCCCTCTCCCTGGAATTTCTTTCACTTACCTCATCATGCAGCTTGTTTCTTTAGGTGAACAACGCTTCTTTGAAATACCATGTGCTCCCAATCTCATTGTTCCCTGTCATCAACAAGATGCATAAACGACAGGTAAGCTCAAGTCTTCAACGAGTTTAATTAATTTATCGGTAGTTTTGATCATGATTATGATCTTTTGAATTATTTTGTCAACAAAGAATTGAAAAGAAACTCACAGCTAATTTGCAACACTAAAACTAAAGCGAGTCATTTAAATCGTGATCGTGAAAAAGTGTCAAAAAAAAGATTCAATAAAAAATTGCACGATCATCCCTCTCCTTGCTTTTCTTTACACCTCCGTTCATAACAGTATGTTTTGATAGGCAGGCCATTATCAAAAAGTTAATTTCTATCGTAAACTGAACTCTTATTCCTTTGCTATTTTCATTAGCTATTTCATATGTAAAGCGTTTTTTTATGTTTATTTTAATCATTAGGAATCATTAGACAAAATCAAAATAATTGATATAAAAAGTTTCCATTCAACAAAAATGCCATGTTTTTTGGTTAATTCTAAAACTGTTTTTAGTCTATTCCTGAATTGGTTGATACTCCCCCTTTTGTTCGTCCTTATTCTTCCTCCACTTTTTTCAAAATTGTAAAAAATTCTCTCTTATATAACACAATATCTTCTTTTATCTTGAGATCTCATAATCCTAAAGACCAACAAAAGGGCTAACTGGAAAAATTATATTATTTATGTGATGTAAAATTTACCCGCGGACATTATCCAAATTCCTTACACGATCTATTGCGAAGCGAATAAGTATTAGCGAAGCTGTTTTGCTAACAGTGTGTCCGTACCCTTGAATTTAGTCATACCATGGATGTGCAAAGCTTGGCTGACCGTTCAAAGTTGCGGAAACCGAACATCCAAACTTACGGAAACCCTGCTTTAAAATTCTAGATTACATCTTCGGTCTCTGTAAAAGGTGGTGTAAAAGTTAAAAGTTCCGGCAACCTAACTTGTATCCTGTATCAAATCACGCTATTACTTGTGGTTCTGCTTAAGTTTTGTAAGGAAGTTTGATACAGGATTGTTTTTGAGGGAAGGTCAAAGTAAAAGGGAAAATAGAAGATGGGCAGATTGCCTCATTTTTTGCTCTTCGAATATTGTTTTAGCTGTAAATTTTCTTTCAATTCGGTTTTCTCAATTGTTTGAGACTGCACAATATGAGCAGAATTATTATAAATTTGATTTTTCAAAAGATATTGCATCTTCCAAACAGGCGAAGGTTTTCCAGCAAAAAGGGCGTAATAGTTCCCTTTACTAAAGATATAATATAAACCTTTCAAAGTCTCTCTAAGGGTCGGAAAAAAAACAGAAAAAGTTAGGAACGTCTCTTCTAAGGGTTTCTATTTTTGAAAAGTTTCGTCAAAGTGTCGAAATGTTCGAATTTTGTTAGGAAATCTTTTAAATGGAGGCAAATTTCCCAAATAAAAAATACATAACTTGTTCATCCCTCAATCCTAGTACCCCCTGGGAGAAAAAGAGACATCCAGGCTGAACAGGTAGCTCGCAGAGGTTCAAAAAGTGACTATACCTGGTGGGAAGAAATAATTTTCAGAGCTTTGGATTCGAAGAAAACATCTTGCTTTGTCATGGCATATTTCACTGCAAACAAAACAAGCAAGAAAAATCAAGACCTGAAAACAAGCTTACCTTGAACTTGGCATTGAAACAAAACCATTAGCATTACGAGTAATCCGTCATGAAATTAAAAATGTTTAGAGCTCAAAATATTTCTGAAAACTCAATTTAAAACACAAAACCATAAAGTTGCAGCAAACAAACTGTATATAACTTGAACCTAGCCATACTGACAAGCAAGAAATAGCCTCAACAATTTTCATTGGTCAGTAATAAATTAATTCATGATGTTCATGACGTAATCGATACGCATAAAACATTACGTAAACATTTTGCCGCAATCATTTTGCATTAAAACCGGGGGATCACAGAAAGGAAAGCTTAATAACTTGTTACTGCTTTTATACCGTGGCTGAACAATTAGGTGTTATCTGAAATTCAGCTCTATTATTTTCGGCGGCCGCCTTTTTTAACTAGCAGCCGTCACTTAAATTGGCGGCCGCCAAGTACATTTTTCAATTTTTTTTAAAACTCGGCCGCCTTTTGTATAAAGGGCGGCTGCCTGTTATAACCAGTGGCCGCCTTTTAAATGTTATGTATCTCCTCTTGTATTGTGTCATTACAAGCGATTTGGATAACATTGCAATGGAACGGTTTTTATCTGACCGTACCGTTCCGGAACAGTCTGGAATGTTCCATCGACTTTCAGACCGATTATTTGTTTTCTATAGATCAAGCTAAGAGAACAATTACCATTGTTTAATTTAAGTATTTATTTTTCTCTCTACAGAATGTTGGTGCTTTTTGGAAAGGATGGGGAAGCTCAGGTCTTGTCAAAGGTTTAACCATCACAACAGAAATTATCATCTTCGAACTTTGTAATGTTGCTAGGTAAAAAAAAACTAACCAAAATTTGAATTACGAATTAAACTTAGATTTAGAATTTGTCATTTGCCATGGATGAGAAAGATGTTTTCTAAAATAATAATTCTCTCAATATTGCATGATAGCCATCATTTCTGCTATTTTAAGGAATTTATGAACGGAATACTCGAGTTAAAATTTCGAGTTGAGTATTATGACGTCATTTTTCGAGTTATTAACCGAAAAGCTCTAAAAGAATGAGGAGACTCTCGACTATCCATCGATCCATAAACCAACCTCTAATTCTTTCTGGTTCATGAGATATTGACGTTTAAAGTTTGTCCTTCCTCATTTTAACAAAAAATTATCCAAAAGAATCCTCGACACGGAAAGGGGCAACTGGAAATTTCAACTGGAAATTTTAACTCTAGTATTCCGCACCATTACGTATAAAAATGTAAAAGTCAACCAGGAGGCACACACGCACTGGATGTTGAAACAACGTGTTTAGACTATACAACATAATACAGGTCATTAGGCCGTGGCCAGCCACCTAAAAACGTTTCACTTTTTTTCAAAATGTCCGTGACCAAACTTTCGATATGTTTCT
>JAUJPO010073819.1:0-11436 GCA_032270745.1 Tiaropsis multicirrata
CAGTGAATTTGCTGACAGTCAAATTATACAATCTGTCTCCTGTCTTAGACATTCAGATTGACTTATTTTTCGGCCAACAGTTTGTCCCGGACGTTCAAACTGCCACAGCTGTGAGTCGCACCAATACCAGCTGGGATAAACACTGTCAAACCCAGCTTGAGTTAGCACCCTCAAGCTGATTGAACGTAAATCAAAGTAAAATCAAAGTAAAGGAATTATATATATACCAGTAACTTTAATTTGTTTGAAACAAAGTCTGATAGCAATAAAAAGGGAAAAAAGGCTTGATAGCTGAAAGGGTAAATTGCGTTCTGCGAAAATTTGAATTTTTTACCTACTATAAAAGCTATTTGAATTGAAAACTTTTTACGGTCATGGAACAGGAGGATTTATTAATCGACTTAGAAACAGCATTGAGTGTTGCGCATTTCCGAAATTCATGTAGAACGACTGGCGGTCGTACATATTCTTGCGCTGTTGATTGTTTTCTTGAAATAAGTTATCGCCTACTTCTTCCTGAAATTAAAGCGAAACTCTCATTTGAAGAATTAAGTGAATTCTTTTATTTGCTTACCATAAGTGGTTCGATGGAAATTCCAATTGAAAATGATATCACCAATGCCAAAAGTAATGCGTTTAGACTGCTGGATGAAATTCGAGAACCAATATGGTCAAAAATTATTGAAAATTGTGGTACGTATGCTAGCAGAAATAGTGATGCACAGTTTACAGAGCTTTTTTCAGATAACCTTTTTATGACATTATCAGAAGGAGAGAAAAAAATTTTTGAAACAAGATTTGACGTTCGAGGAACTTGCCCTGTTTGTGATAACGAGAGACAAAGTAAGACAGGTATCATTGTTGCACTTCTTACAGACCTTTTATATCCAGAGATTACGATTGACCCAAACAACTGGCCAGATTGTGCGAATAGAGCTCTTGATCCAAGTACAGAAGTTCACTGCAATACTTGTTCAGTCAATATTCCTGCCCAGTATCAATCTGTTGACCTTCCATGTTATTTGTTGATAGAATTTAGTTCTACAATTCACAACAGTTGTAGATTTTTGGATCAGATTATAGTGAAAGGAAATACCTATAAATTACAGGCCATTGTTAGAAATCTAGGTTTCCACTTTGCATGTGGTGTATTTATCGAAAACAAATGGGTGTACATTGATGATCTAAATCCTGACAAAATATTTTACCAAAATATTAATGCAATGTTTTCAGAAAATGAAGGAGGATGGTTTTTTGCTTTTTATAGAAAAACTGTCGAGGAAATAGACTTTGTGGTGCATGATGCAACTGCTAATGTCACAGAAAATTCTAATCCACAAGAAACTGTCCATAAGGGAAATAGTCAAACAGACGAAATTAAAAAAGAATACCCAAATCGAAAGAGAAAATTTGTCAACTATGAAGGTCTTTGCAATAACAGCAATAAAAAAGGAAAATTTGATGATTTATTTAAAGCGATCAATAAAAAGATAAATAAGGACCCTCCAAAACAGAAGCAAAAATTTTGTCTTGAAGATAGAAAGGCAAAATATGACCCTTTGAAACGTAAAGAACGACATAAAAAATCTTATGACCCTGAAAAACAAAAAGCAGAATATGACCCTGAAAAACAAAAAGCAGAATATGATCCTATAAAACGTAAAGCAAAATATGATCCTATAAAACATAAAGCAAAATATGATCCCACAAAACGTAAAGCAGAATACGATCCCACAAAACGTAAAGCAGAATACGACCCCACAAAACGTAAAGAACAGCATCAAAAATCATACAGCCCTGAAAAACGAAAGGCAAAATATGACTCTCAAAAGCTGAAAGATAAAAATTGTTCTAAAAAACAAGATAAAAAATCAAAATCCCAAGAAACCGAAACTGATCACGACATGAGTAAAAATATGAAAGATTTTCAGAAATCCATGAAGTTTTCAATTGCTCAATGCCAAACATGTTTTGAATCTTGGCCGATAAAAAGTACCTCAAAAGTAAATTCAGTTGAAGATTACAGTTGTACACGTTGCAAAAGAGACAAAGGAACTCCAAAAAAATTTAGTGCCGACAATAATATGAAACCAAGTCCCGTACCAGAAGCACTGAAAGGTCTCACACAAGTTGAAGAAATGCTAATAGCTAGAGCTTTCCCTGTAATGCAAGTGTACACCCGACCAAGAGGTGGTCAGAGAGCTTATAAAGGTCATGTTTTAAATCTGCCTCATAATGTCCAAAAAATTGCAGATGTCCTACCACGAGAGCCCAGTGACATTCCTATAATGATTTTTAAAATAAATGGGAAAAATAATACCTCAAAAGAACTTGTCGTTAGACGTGAAAAGATTTTACGGGCATTATTATGGCTGACAGGAAAAAATGAACAAGGTGAACCTAATAATTTTCTATATAGTGAAATCAATATAGATATGGAAAGACTACAAAAGCTGCCTGAAAATGGATTCATTGATTTACAAGACTTGCATGTACAAATGAATGAGAAAAATGATATTGAGACCGATGAAGAAAATGAAAGTGACAAGGAAAATGAAGATGACAGTGAAAGCGAAGAATTACCAGATTTAGGTCCAATTAATGATGATAACAATGAACGTGTTTTTGATGAAAACACTGAAATGAAAAGTTTTTTACCATCCAAACTAAAGAAAGCAAAGGAAGCTGACTTAACAAAAAGTGAAATTTTGAATACAAAAACTGAAGTTGATATAGGAAGTACACCACTTAGTGAATTCAATACACCCTACTTAGCAAGTCTTGCATTTCCAACATTATTTCCAGACACAAAAGGTGACCCAACTAATCCTGCAATTATAAGGGAAATAGCAAAAAGTGAAACTGAGAGTTTTGCAGAAAAATTGAAACATTTAATTAAGTTTGCCGAAGTTGATGACAAAGGAAAATGGTTTTATAGATTTGCATCACATCCAAGATTTTCCTTTTGGGGCTTCAATATGTTGTATAGAAAACGGTTAATTAGTCAAGGAAATTTTTTTATCAAGCAAAACCCAGGCGAAGCTAACATGAGTATCGAAGATTTGCAAGATCTCGTTAGAGATAATGATTACTACGTTGTAATGAAAAAACTACAAAGATATTCAAAGAATGTAACAGGCACTAATGCTTATTGGTGTGATGTCAAGGAAAAATTAAAAGCCACGATAACACAAATGGGTACGCCAACTATATTTTGGACATTGAGTATGGCTGATTTTCACTGGCCAGACATTCATGATTTATTTTCTTCAAATGATGAATCTGAATCTGCTGATTTTAGACAAAACATTGTTGATAATCCCCATATAGTAGATTGGCTTTTTACTGAACGAGTTAAAAGTTTCGTAAAACATTGGTTGTATGAATCTTTAAATGCAGAATGGCATTGGTATAGGTTTGAATTTGCTGTTATGCGAGGGTCGATACATTGTCACGGTTTAGCAAAATTGAAAAATGACCCAGGAATATGTGAATTGACTGAGAAGGCTCTGCAAGGTTTTTTGGCTCAACAAACTTTATCAAATCAAACAGAGATTGACCTTGAAAATAATACTCTTTTAAATCTTGCTGTAGTCGAAGGAAACAATGCTGAAAGACAAATATGTGATTATGTAGATTCTTTAATGACTGCTATGAATCCAATTGAAGGACCTGTTGATGAATGGGAAAAGCCAAATGTCCACCCATGCAAAAAAAGACTTGAGGATATACCTGAAGAAGATTTAGAACAAGATTACATAGATCTAGCAAATAGCGTACAAAGGCATACAAAATGTAGCTCGGCTTATTGTCTCAGAACTAAAAATGACAAACAGCAATGTCGTTTTAAATTTCCTTTTGAATGCTGCGAGAAAACACATTTAACCTTTGAAAAAGTAAAATTGAAAGGAGGCGGTGAGAAGTATGTTCCAAACATTGTTCTCAAAAGAAATGACCCTAGAATGAATAGACATCAACAGCTTCAATTACAATCATGGAGAGCTAACTGTGATATACAAATTATCCTTGACCACAATGCTTGCTTGAATTACATTGCTAAGTATGCATCAAAAGCAGAAAAGATATCTGATGTTGCAAAAGAAGCGTTTACGTCTGTTATTGGTAATCTTTCAGGAAAGGAAACTTCCGGTAATATTTTTCGAAAACTGATTATCAAATCTGTTGGTGAAAGAGACTTTAGCGCTCAAGAAGTTATGCATCAAATTATGTCTTTGAAACTACATTGCTCTTCCTTTGATGTTGTAAGTTGCTCTCTTGAGGGATCAAGACAAATGAAAATTGTAAATGATAACGTTGAAACCAAAACCTCTTTCTTAGATGATTATGCTTCCAGATATGTTTATGAAGATAATGAAATTAGGCAAAGTAACCTCATAGATTTCGTTTCGAACTGGAAAATAAATGCTAAAGACAAAAAGATTCAAAAGAGGAAAAAGGCAGTTGTTGTTCGTACCTTTCCAAATTATAGTCCAAACCCAAAGAACGACAGTTATCCTTTATTTTGTAAATTCCAATTGATCAAGTACAAACCATGGAATGATTCTGTAGACAGTCTCTGGGAAGGTTTACAAGCAACAAATGAGACATATTGCCAGAAATGGAAAGACTTCATTAACAGCTCTTTAGGAAGAGAATTAGTTCCAAATTGGAAAAGGCATTACATCAATGCAAACAATTTTGAATATCAGGTTGAAGATGAAGAAAATGAAGAGGAAGAAAGTGAAAATATTTTTTTGCGTGAAGATTGGATGGATATAGCAGACTTGAATTTTGTGCCCAATAATGTTTCTTCAGAAAATCAACAATATTGGACTGATTCTTTTGATTCTTATACTCAAGATCAAATTAATGCAATGCCCTTTTGGATTGAAGAGAAAAAAAAGACTTTTGAAAACGAAAATCCCACAGATTATAGTCAATATCAAGTCGAGAACTTAAATGCAGAGCAGCTCCAAGCTTACAATATTGTACATGATCATGCTCAAAATACAAATGCTGACCCTTTACAAATGATAATTACTGGGATTGCAGGAAGTGGAAAGTCATATTTGATAAATTGCATTAAAAAACTCCTTGGCAAAAAGTGTTTATTGACATCTTATTTTGGTATTGCTGCCTTTAATATTAATGGAAGAACATTGCACAGCACTCTCAAATTGCCAATTCGAAGCAAATTAAAGCATGAACTCAAAGGAAAATCACTTGATAGTTTACAAACTGACCTTAAAGACATAGAGTATATTATTATCGATGAATTTTCTGTAGTAGGCCAAAGATTGCTAGGCTGGATAGATAGTCGCTGTCGTCAAACAACAGGAAAATTAGAAACTTTGTTTGGTGGAATATCTATTATATTAGTAGGAGATGTTGCACAGTTACCACCTGTTATGGATGATGTATTGTACCATTCTTTTCCAAAAAATGAAATTGCAGTTGCAGGCTATGTGGCCTATTGTTGTTTCAGAATTGTCGTAAAACTTAAATCAAATATGAGATCTGCAGGTGAGGATGAGTCACAAAAGAGATTTAGAAAAGCTTTAAAAAATTTGAGAAATGGAAAATCAACAATGGAAGACTGGAATTTTTTCTTGACCAGACAACCTGAAAAAAACCCTGTTAACTATGATAAATGCATCAGGCTATCCTTTGCAAATGAAGTTGTCAAAGAACATAATGGGAAAATGTTGGATTCTTTACAATCACCCATTGCAGTCATCAAAGCAAAAAATACTCCACCAAGTGCGTCAAAAGCATCCTCAGAAGAATTTGGTTTAGTAAATGAAGTTTTCCTTGCCAAAGGTGCTAAAGTAATGCTTACAAGAAACTTGTGGTCAGATGTGGGACTTTGTAACGGAAGTTTAGGCATTGTAAAAGACATAATATTTCAAAGAAACCACCTGCCACCTGCGCTTCCTATAGCTGTCATAGTAAAATTTGATAAATATACAGGACCAAGTTTTTTTGATGACGAAGATAATTGTGTTCCAATTGTGCCTATTGTAGAAACTTCATCTGAAGATAACGTACAGAAAGAAAGAATGCAAATACCTTTGAAACTTGCATGGTCGATAACTATTCATAAATCTCAAGGTCTAACATTAGATAAAGTTGTAGTGGATTTGGGAAAGAAAGAAAGCATGGATGGTTTAACTTATGTTGCATTATCACGTGTGAAAAAGCTAAATGACATGGTAATTGAATCATTTCCATTCGAAAGGATCAATAGATTGAGTGATGGTAAAAGATTCAAATTTAGAGTACGTGAAGAAAGCAGACTAGAAGAATTAGCAGCACGAAACAAGCCGTAATTAGATGGAAGAATTTAGTATATATCATGTCAAAATCATTGCACGGGGGTTGGATTTAACGAAGGGTATTTTGCAAAAAACAGGTACTTTTAAGGAAGAAACTTTCGCGAATGGTCAAATTCGCGAATGGACAAATTCGCGAAATTTTTGCATTTCGCGAGAGTTAACTTTCGCGAATCGAGCTTTTAAAAATATTTCGCGGGAAAAAACTTTCGCGATTCGTTGACTTTTACTTCTTTTTATATTAGATTTTCATTGATTTTTTAGAGACAACAGACTAAAACCTGACTTTTTTCATGTTTATGAACCACAAATGCGCCCTAAAATTGTTCTTTAGTCGATTTAAAGAAGATTTTATGACCAAAAGTCGAATTTGAGATAAAAAAAATTTTTTCGCGAGAATAAACTTTCGCGAATGAGCTTTTCAAAAATTTTTGCGGAAATAACTTTCGCGAATTTGCCCAAAATTCGCGAAAATCGCGAAAGTTTCTTCCTTTAAAGTATTTTCTTTTCTTTTCAATTTTCGTTTCTCTTTTGAGGTACATTTCTTATTCAACGAACTTGTGTAATCAATTTTAGGAGTGAATTTTAAGTACTTTTTACAATGCAAAAAATAATTGTATTTTTAATAACTGGTCTTTCACTTACTTTGAATATCTTGATCGTGTGCAAAATCCCTTGGCTGGACTTATTTCTTTGTATACTTATCACTATTTATTTATATTTTCCATTGTAAATTATAGTAACGTATATTATGTTGTTTTGTAATACTTTATTATTTTTATATTTTTATAATGAATTTGAAGGATGCTGCATTTTTTACATAATTATTGTAATTGCATATATTATTTATGATTTTGTACAAATTTTATTTTATTGATTTGAATTTACATTTACTACTTCCAAGTTCTAAGTTGATTTCAATAGTGTGAATGAATTGATGTTTAATTTTTTGAATTACCACAGAACAGTAATGAACAATGATTAAAATGATAATAGTAGAACAATGAATGAATATGGACAAAAGTTATCATTGTTGGTGGTTGGATTGGCAGCGAAATTCCTCCATAACTATCATTATTCGATAATCGTCATTCAGCATACTCGTTTACCTGCAGAAATTACCAGCAGAAATCGTTTACCTTGACAACACAATATTGCCTCATTACTGCTATTATTACCACGTTACATTATATCATTTCCCATCCTTCTTCACGATATTGCTGTTATAACTGCAAGATTACTGGAAAATCTTTTTAAGCTAAACAATTTTGACCATGCTATTCCTTGTCATGCCGTCCTGAATACGTTATTTCCTGTTAACTCCCGGTTCCTGCTCGGCAATATTGCCTCGTTACTGCTACTATTACCACGTTACCTCATATAATTTTCCATCCTTCTACATGTTATCGCTGTTACAGCTTCAACAATACCGGCAAATCATATTAATATGAGCAATTTTGACCATGATATTCCTTGTCATGCCGTTGGAAAAACTCCTATATATATACGTTTTTCCTGTTAATTTTTGGTTTCTGCTCGAAAAGCTATTGGCTGCACTCTGAGTCATAATATTTCTGGTTGATTTAAAAGTACATGAATTTGTATGTCTTTTGAATGATATAATATCTGTTATGTATCTGGCTCATGGCATTCTTTATGCTGTTTGGATGTATGGGTCATTCGTTATTTAAATTGGTTGAAATAAAGTTGCATGCAATTAATGAACAATAGATTTCAGCATTGCTGATTTTGTTTTTGAAACTTTCTACTGTATCAGCATTTTTTTATTTCTAGCGGTAATCTATTCCAAGAAGTTAAAGAGTTCAAGCAAATTGTGTTTTTAGGAAGTGAAAGTTTTATTTGAGCGTGTCTCCTTAACCGAGGACACATGCACGGCGGACGTCTTTCTTTATTTTTCTCTTTTCGGAGTTTTTTGTCAAAGATTTAAATGAACAATTGTTTTTTTCTATTTTAAATTTCAGTTCAAAGATTTTAAAATAGTAAAATAAATCAGTGTGAGAATGAACACTCCAACCAAGCGAACAACTTCTGCAACTTCTGAGACAAACCAAGGTAAACTGTTAACTTTTTTTTCTGCTACTTTATTTTTAATGTGCTTATACCTTAAAGGTTCTAATTTTCGTGTGTTTTTTAATTTTTGCGTACAATGAAAAATATTTTTCATGCAAACTGAAAAATATTTTTCGCGCTCAAAGGGAATTTTCTTCAAAGCACCACTTTTAAAAATATAAATTAAATCAAGAATTTTCAAAAATGGCGTATTAATTATCAGGCGTTTCAGTATTAGCCGTAATTTTAATCCTTAAGTTTGCGCATTTTGAGCCTCCAATTTATGCAAAAATTAGTACCTTTAAAGTAGAGCTCTTATCCCTAATTTTCCTTTCCCCAAAAATTTATACCTTTCAATTTTTCAATCGAAACTTTTCAAAATCTACACTTTGCAGGATGTTTTATTTTTTAGAAAGTCCAACCGCAACAACACCGAAAAGAAAATATTTTTCTTCGCCAACAACACAATCACCAACCTACAACACACCAACGCAATATTCAAACCATGACCTTGGTTAGCCACTGATATTTTGATTTTGATTTTCAAGAGAGTATGCTTATCAATCACAATTTCAAAATAGAATGATTTTATTGGTCCCATGACTCATTTGTATCCCACCAATTATGTATAGTTCTATACCATTCAATTTTTCTCGTATACTTCAATTTTAATGTCTTTATTTGTTTTCGTTTTTAGATCTTTATGGTTACGTTATTAAAGTGTCAGAAGAAATTGTTGGCAAAACCGGAAACCCCTATTTTAATATCACCATAAAGACCTCGCCATCTGATCAACAAACAGTTCGAATCATGAAGAAAGCAAACCCCTCAGTAAAAAGCAGCGCTTTCAGCACCCGCATCAATAAACCTATTCATTTTGGAAATGTTTCTAAAAGTGGGGATGTTTATTTTTTCAACAAATACCGGGGATCGTTCTATGAAGAATCTGACGTCTCTTTCTCTATTGAAGATTATCAATTCTCTTCCTTGCAAGAGGTAAAGAACAACGAAAAAGAGTTTTACGATGTGAAAGGAAAAATAAAGTGGTCGTCTGATGAGGAGTTGAAAGTGAAAAGAGATGGCTCGAATGAGCGTCTTAGGGAAGCAACTATTGTAGATGAAAGTGGGAATAGCGTTCCCTTATCGATCTGGGGGAAGTCGATTGATTCCATTAAAGATGAAAAAGTACACATATTTACTCATCTCCAAGTCAAATTCTACTATGGTATTCTGAAATTGACAACAAGCAAAGCTACCGTCATCATTGTTTCGAAAGATGACTTTCAAATTGATATGAAATTGATAAAATCAGTTGACTGGAAGAAAGTTGAAGACGAGGAGAAGAAAAATTCATTTTCTACAATCAACAATGCTGTTATTATTGGTTGCGACATTGACATATACCCTCAATGCACCAATAAAAAATGCCGTCGCAAAATCACGCCTCCACAAGGTCAAGCAAGATTCTCATGCCAATGCGGACGAAGACTAGACGCTGCTTATCTCAGTGTTGGGTTTAATGGCACCATTGAAATTGAAAATGAAAACGACGACGTGGAATTGACCTTCCATCCGGATGTGTTGAAACCATTGTTTGGTGATGATTTTTTACAGCAGTATTCAGAAAAGAAACTAGCTTTAGAAGACAAGGTTCTGGATCTAACAAAAAGCAAAGTAAAAATCACGTATTCCAAAGCTAAAAAGGAAGTCACAAACATTGAATTAAATCAATGAACTAAAACATAAACATTTTCTTTTTGTTCGTTTCACTTAGTTTTGCTTTTTAGCATAGTTTGATTTTATAAACTCTACATTCTTTTGTTTTCGATAATTTTAGTCATGCTTTGTAATCTGTTTCATGCTATTATATGCTATTTTATCTCGACAAAGATGTATATAGATTGTGTCAACAAAAAGCGAATAGAAAATTGTATACACAAATTTCTATTCGGTTTATTTTTAAACACACTGTATTAGAAATTGTTTTTAGATTCTATACTCTCAACTTGGTATTTTACTTTTATCACTTGTACAAAGGTTAAAAAAACAAAAACAGAAAATATTTATTATAAAACATAAGAGGTTTTTACATTACGTAGTTTATTTATTAGTTCATCTTTTGATATTTTGATTTAACAAAGGTTTTTAAAAACAAAAACATAAAATATTTATCATAAAACATATAAGAAGTTTTTACATTTACGTACATGCTTTTTTTTATAAGCATACTTTTTTTGGAAAATAGGCTCAGTTATGCTTAGCTATAAATTGGAATCAAGCTTAAATTATGCTTGTGATATGCTTATCTTTCCGAAAAGTTAGATAGATTTTTTCTGTAGATTCTTTTGTCACCAAATTGAGTGCAAAAATAGTAAGCCCATGACCAATGACCAATGCTCATTGATATGCTTATGATATGCTTATTTTTTCACCAAATCCAGGTCTCAGTATGCTTATAAACGTTATGCTTATAAAAAGAAAAACATGTAGTTTATTTAGTTCATCTTTTGATATTTTGATTTAGTAAAAAAACATTCAAAGTGTCTACTTTGACTTTTAATTTCGAAAAAAACTTTTCCATCAATCACAATATTTCTGAACAAATAATTCAGATGATCACGCTTGAGTTGCTTTTTGAGTTACTAATTTCGATCTAGACACTTTAAAAATGTTATCATTCAAAAATATTAGATTTTTCTACGTTTTTGAATATCAGAAATGTAATATAGCATTCTTACTTGGTTTATAAAATAAAGCTTTGAAAAAAATGCTGTATTATCCAAGTCATTTCTTTAACCTAAATTGAAAACAAGCTCATAGTATTCTTTATGCTGTTTGGTTGTATAGTGCGTTCACTCTACTTTGGATAATGTCTTTTTTACAAACACTCAATTTCCATTGTTTTCGATAGTTGAAATAAAAGAATTCTACTTGAAAGTCGTTAACGATTATCCAACGTAGAGTGAACGCACTATACTTTGGATCATTCGTAATTAAATTGGTTGAAATAAAGTTGCATGCAATTGACTCTACT
>JAUJPO010073830.1:0-11434 GCA_032270745.1 Tiaropsis multicirrata
GCTTTGTGCACGTATGTGGTTCAACCACAGTATTTTACCTAGCAATATATGTTTATTACTTGAGTCAAAATCTGTGTCACCTTTATTTTATCGGCCTCTAAGTTTCTGGCCGTTACACAGAGTCTTAAAATGAAAATTCTCTCGACAATACGATTTTTACATAGTGTGAACTTACGTATAAGGAGCCGGTGATAGAATTGAATGTCATCGTTGTGGTGACAAAAAACAAGGCTCCATTTAAATTACGAACAGAATCTTGTCCTTCGTTTCCTTGATTCAAATAAACCAGACCAGCAATCAACGCAATCATCTGAAAAAAAAGAAAAAAAAAAAATAGTTGAACTACAAAGCAAAATTTCCAGAGTCGGATTCAAGAGGAAGGCTATCTTATTTAAGGATAGTTGGCTTCACATATGACATTTAGAGCATTTAATAATTAGTATATATATTTGGTGTCAAAATTCAAAACTAGCGGCGAGCGTCTAGTTTTATAGAATGTTTCCGTATAAAAAAAGTTACGTAAATTAACGTAATCGGGCGGGCACCCATCCAGGGAATGTTATACTCACCACCGATTGCATCAATCTTAATTTGGTGACAAATGGTTCTCTCATTGCAGCCATCCATGAACGCCAAAGAACAGCGCGGAACTGACCCAAGATACCCACTTTGAATCTATAAAGTACAGTAATGTGCATATGTATTGTAATCAACAAGTGTTATTCATGATAACTATTACGTCATCTTTTCTACGGAAACAGCCCAAGCACTTGGGTATCTGTATCCGTATAGAAGATTGTGTAAGGGATACCACCACCAAAAAGTAGCAAAAGAACAAATAAATAAACGAAACGAAGGAAGAAATACAAGGGAAAGACAAAGGAATACAATCAAACAAAGGCGCCGGTGGTACAGTGGTACGGTGGTACTTGGATCTTGTACGGGATTGAAAGAGGTTCGAATCCCACTTACAGCGGTTCAATCACTTGGAATGTGAACGAACCTTCACCAGAGTATTCATAATGGATTAAAAAGTCAATTGTAACAAAATAGGAACAAACTCCAAGGACGAACACTTACTTTGGAGATTGTGGTATTTCATGGTGAGTCTAAAAAAAGACAACAATTAACTGAATGAAATATCTATCTCATTCTCATCATCTATTCTTTTAGACATTTCGAGGTCATCTCTGATTTAAGCCATTTTTTGGGGTTCTAATTCACTTAACAGCGCGGTTACGCAAAAGAATAGTTAGGTTACAGGACGTGTATAGATCGGCCTGTACATAATTCATCTAAACAAAAATTGTAAACGAAATTTTATGTACAGTCCGACCTATATCGTCTAAGGTCCTAAATATCCTCTTGCGTAACCTCGCTAATAAGTTACTCGGACCGTCAAGCTCTCAAAAAATATATTGTGAAAAAAAAATCTGTACAAAATTAATGACGTACCTCTACTTTGCTACTATCTCCATTCTCAATTTGTTTTCCTCTACCATATTGTGCATCGTACGCATCACAAATGGCCTGCAAATAAAACATGAAATAATGAAAGAAAAATTAACTCCGCTAACAACAAGAAAGATTTACCTGTAGAACATACCCATTTGAAGTAGACTTTAAAATGACGATGTTTCATTTCATTCAATCTTTCGTGTCATTCTGCTCTGGTTTCTACATATTGACTGTGTTCAGTGACAGACTTTAATCCTGGTTTCTACATATTGACTGTGTTCAGTGACTGGTTTCTACATATTGACTGTGTTCAGTGACAGACTTTAATCATTTAGGCGTATAAAATTTCGCCGAACTTTTTATGCACAAAATTCTAATCCCTACAACTAAAGTTGCAAAAAGACTGTTTGAACACCAAACCCCGGTCGAAGATTCTGGCATACGTTACCTTAGCTTTTTCTTTGCATTCAGCTTCACGTGCCGGGATGATTGCAAGAGTATGGATGTAATGATCAGCCGGATTGTAATTTGGCGGTATTGAATAACCAACACTAGAAGAAAAGAAAGCATGTGGTGAATACACTAATGTAGAAGATGCACAAAATAATTTTTGGTCTCTTTTCGAAACAAACTAAGACTGAATGATTCGATATCCGATTTCCCCATCTTTTCTGACTCTGAAAGGAGTGCAGAAGCCAAAATATCACTATCGAATATCTAAAAGTTTCGACAGTGCGTTTAGCCTGCGGGTGGATGATTATTACATTTACACATCAATTTGTATTAATCACTCTGAAACAAAAGCGCAAATATATAGTCTCTTGAGGTTTAAGCTTCACGAGAACCGTGGGCGTGGCCGTTTGGAAACGAGGTCAACGAATATTATGCATCGCGACAAAAGTGTATTACAGTCGAAGCTCCAATTAGCGGACACCCCAAAAGGCGGACAGCTCCAATTAGCGGACACCAAGTCGAATTCCCGATGATGTCCGCTAATTAGAGCTTCGACTGTATTTAAAATTTGGTTAACCAACACTGGCAGAAAAAAATCGTGTGTTGAATAAAGTCTTAAAGATGTCGTTTAGACACTCTTAATTTGAGGCCCAGGGAGATGTTTTTGGGGGATTTGAGGGGCGAAAGGTGAAAAGGAGGGATGAAAATTTCAAGACAGGGCTTTTTGCCTACAGGAAAATCAAAATATGTCCTGTAAGGGTCGGTTAGTTCTTAAAAGAAGGGTAGCGAGAGAGAATAGCTTGAACGAGGTATTGTCAGAGAATTCACCGTAAAATGTGATTATTTGGAGAAATGAACTGTCTGCTTATCAGATGTGCTTGTCATGAAAAAGTTTTTATTGTTGAGAAAAAAATCATAATTTTCTTACCCATTGAAAAAATTAATAGCATCTGATGTGCTTCCTAAGAAGGCTGTTCGACCTTCTGACATCAGTAACAATCTAAATAAAATACGAAACAAAACTTGTGTATACATGTAATATCGAAATATCCCTTCCCCTTGGTCGAAAAATGCACTGTAAGAATCGGTTTTTCGGCAGATTTCGTACTGCTCTGTAAGGGTCTGAATTTTCAAGTCCAAATTTTGGTCTTCGTTTTAATCGTCGTTGGTTAGTGTTGGGGGTCAGATACTTCAGGTCTTTAAACTAGAATTTATCCTAGAATTTATAAGAACTTAAATAATAAGTACACTTTCTCGAAGGTTTAATTTATATAGCTAATATACCTATCAAAGAGAGCGAAGGTTCGTGATGACGGTTGATGTATGGTGGCCAAGACAGTTTTCCCTTCTTTACGTGCGATGTTTTGTAAAGCTGTGATTACACTTTCAGCCATAAAAGAATCGAGACCTGAGGTTGGTTCGTCCACAAAAAGCAAGTTTGGATTTGTGATGATCTGCAAAATAGATTGATTTTTAAATATTATTATGATTTTGATTGGAATTGATTTATTACAAAAGAGCCCACAGAGACGTCACTACAGTCAATATACTGTACGTCAAATTCCAGGATTTTCAAAGACTTTCCAGGACTAGTGGCCACTTTAACATAAGATATTTTATATGAAGGAGTATACGGTTTCATCGTTTCATAGTGAAAGTAAGGTGATGTTTTATTTGGCTTTAGTAATTCTCTGCTTCAAAAAATCCCTCACATAAGAAAATATCACTTGCTAAGAAGAAAAGCAATAATTGTATGTTGTAATTTTATACCTCTGACGCAAATGATAACCGTTTATTTTCGCCACCGGAAATACCGCGAATTCTGCCCGGAACTCCAATGATCGTATCTTTACATTTTAATAAACCAAGCTGTCCGAAGAAATATGAGAACTATTATTATAAGGGTTTTCTTTGGAATTCTTGGACCCGGCCGGGGGACACTCAATCTCATTACGATTGTTATTATTTGGACTTTGACTTTCGAAAACGGGAACTTACAAGTTTAATTGTTAAATTTGCCAAATAAATGGACCACTACAGTGCAGGTTAAGGCTAACAATATTTATTGAATTCTATTCTTACATTTCCCTGGTTACACCCACCCGGTTCTGTTAAGGCATGTCTTAAGATATCTCAGTTTCACCTTCAGTTTTCGAAAGGAATAGCACTTATTTTCAGATATCCACTCAAGGCTTAAAGGTTTCTCTATACCTTGTCGTAATAAATGAAAAACCTGTTTATGACGTCATAATTCTTATGATGTAGTTACTCATTCTTCATCAAATTTAGACTATAGGAGCTACAGAGATCTAACTTCTGAAATAATTTTTGTTTCAGACATGCCTTAACCTACTGGAGCAATTTTTTCTGAAACCTGCTTAAAAATCTACTCTTTTAAAAATTGGTGTACCTGTGACATGACATCATGGACACGTGCTTTCTTTTCTCCTTTAGTTCCGTCCATTCGCAAAAGTGCCTAAAAAGAAAAAGAAAAAAAATTAAAAAATTAAGTACTATTTATCCCCTATCAAGCACTCTGCTCAAGCACGACGGCCCCATTGATTTTAAAAACTCTGATGTAACCATGAAAAATGATACCAAAATTTCACTTGATATTCGATAAAAATGACAAAAATTTAGTCCGAGGGAAAAACCCATCATAAAATAAGAATTTTAGCTCGAAAAATTAGAAAACTGTTATATTAATGAAAGTAAGCATGCAATTGGCATATTATTTAGAACTTGATGGAAAATTACGGCATTTTTCTTACGCCGGTCTTTTTAAGGTCACACAAGAAACAATAACACCATCCCGTGATGAAAGGTTGACGTAAAGCCGATAAGATATAAAATTTCTTGTTGAATCATTTAAAGCGTTCACCTGAAAGGTGAGGTGTTCTTTGACAGTCAGTGTTCCTATAAACAGATCTTCTTGCTGACAGTACGCCGAAATGTTCTTGATTTTCGATTTCAATTTTTTTCCATTGACCTGAATTCTGCCACGAATTCGCATATTTCCAACATTCTGATTGGACAAAACATTTAATAAGGTTGTTTTACCCGCGCCACTGGCCCCCATAATGGCCAATAGACTTCCAGGCTCTGCGACGCCCGTGACTAAAATGAAAGCAATGAGAATATTCAAAATAAGGAAGGATGGGCTGTTCCAGAAAAAACACTTGCAGGGTGGGGAGCGGAGGTGTCCAAGTAAATATATGCCAAACTGATGAGGAAGAACTTTCATAATTGTGGAAAAACAAGAAGCTATTATTGAATTTGACCGCGAAAGTTTCTTCGAATAAAATAAATAATATCGATCTAATCTTCAGAATGATTGAATTACAGAAAATAATAAGAACATGGCCTACCATTTTTAAGAATAGGTTTTGTTTTCTTGTATGCTTCGAGTATAGACGGGTCACTTCGCGCTTTCAATCTTGTAAAACAAGATGGCGGAGGAAGCTCTGCATCGACTGATAAGTTATCCCACGTTAAGCGCACTTTATTCGCCACCCCATTGGAGGAGAGGGATGGGTTACTCAGCACCAGTTCCCCGTCATCCGAATCTTCGCGAAGCTGAAATGGTAAAAAAAGACACATCTTAATTATTCGCTACATTGAATTTTAGAGCCTATTTTATCTTAACTGGTTATGACTGGGGTAATAAACAAAAACAGCTAGTTCCAAACGTGTTTGTTATCCGATACGGCGAAATTTATAAGCGGAGGTAGCTTGTATAAAAAGTATATTCGTCTTCAACACAGATGCTAGACTGAACGGCACATTCTTTTCCCGTTTAATCCCATAACAACAACAAACATTTCGCAAATGATAAATGGGAAAAATCTAATATTTTGTTCTCCTCACACCACTGTATAAACCGTTTGAACAAAGTACAAGACTAGCACATTCTCTCACCCTTTAGTTCTTCCCATGAAAGCAATAAACATTTTGCGAAGAAGAGGCTCATCAAAATTAAAAAAATGATGGTTCACCAAAATAAGTTCTCGCCAAAATTGATATTCATGTCCTTTAACCAAAATCCTAACTTGCCAAAATTAGTGCTCGCCGAAAAAAATTCCCTCAAGGTAGCAAGTACAAAAATGAAAGATTTACCAGGACAGTTTCGTCTTACTTAAAATCTTTTTTACACATCTTCCTAGTGTTGAAAAGATTCTCGAAAAAGTTTTTTTTTTAATTCAAAATCTCTCATTTTATAAAGGGATTGATATTCTTTCCGAAAGCAATTAACCCAAAATAGTTTACTTGTAAGCACTGATAATTTATATTTATATATAAGCATAACTTAACTTAACTTCTAAAGCAGTTAGGGTCCAAACCCTTACAGTGCACTTTTCGACCATTTTTCCCAGTTTTAGCAAAAAGTTTCTAAATTTTCTCAAATTGAACCATGGGTTGTCAGAACCTTTGAAAAAGCTACCCTTAAGGGTCGCACATCCAATAGTTCACTTACTTTGAGCCCAACCCGGGGTCAAAATCAAACAGATTCAATTCTTTATCAGTTTTTGGAAACGAGGCAAGAAATTATTCTGTGAATCTCGGAGTCAGTTAGCCATTATATGGTTAGCCAGGGGAGAGGTTGTTTTCAGATTCAAAAATTACCATAATAGGAATTTCGGTATGGGCAAAGTAAGGGCACCTGCAATATCAATTCGACCAGCAATAACAATGTTAAATACATAAAAAAGTAATTTGATGTAATTTGAGTAATTAGAATGAATTTGATGGTGTATTAATTCGCTTAATTAAAAATTATGAAAGCCCATTGTTCCATTGTCTTAATGTCCTGCTAAATTACCACTTTTACCATAAGTCGTTGGTAACTTGAGGATGGGTGTGAGATTGAAAAATGAATAATTACACGTTTCTATTTTTTTCGGACATTGTGGCCGAATGAAATCCTTCGGATGTTCTTAACTTGTTCTGAAATTCAAGTCTTAAAATGTTCTTAATTTGTTCTTAACTTTACTTAAAAAGCCATTTTCTAGCAATTTTTTTTCAGAAATCTTCATTGGAGGGCTATAAAATATTCTTAGCATGTTCTTAAACTTACGGCTTTTTAAAAATCGTGTTCTTATAAAAAAAGAAAAACGTGTGGATTGAAATCGACCTTGAGAATTGGATTCTTGTCGTTCAACTTTAAAGGTTAATCTTTCGATAAATTGTTCAATAAAAAGAAATAATTATAATATGCATGTAAAATTGATTCACATCAAAATATAGACACAAAAATGACAAAATGACAAATTTTTTTTCTTCAAAAAGCTCAATTTCTTGTAGAAATGTAAAAATAGTAATATTATTAATAGTATTATATCATATAATGTATCTGCCAAATAGAGCCCATGTCGTTCTTTAGTACAAAAGTCTCTAAAAATCACTTGAATAAAAGAGACTAATTTTTGTCTCGATGCTTCGTTCTCCAATCTCGTTTAAGAGACTTTACTACGGAAAACTTCAATGGGCCTAATTTGGCAGCTCCATACCCTCATATAGTTCAATCATCCAAAGGAGTGTCTGATGCGAACCCCCTGGTAATATTACACCCCTATATAAAAATTCACTGGGTCATGGACTTGGAAAGTTTCTCCAACAAAAACGATAAAAGTAAACATTTGATGCAAACTTCTGATGGTTACAATTACGGCGTTGAAAGGAACAAGTCAAAAGTTGTTTACATAAGTTGTGGTATTTTTTATGACGTGTTTTCCAATACAAACTACCAAGAATATTATATTATACTGAACATTATCAAGGAATTACTTCATAGTAGAAGTTTAACCTTTGAAAAAAACTACATAAAAATATCACATTCGTGACTGTTGCAAAAATGAATTCTTTAATTATTTTAAGATTTTAGTTTTTGTATTAGTGTTTTATGTGTGTTGTTAAATTATTGTTTAAAAATGGTTATCCAAATTATTAAGATATTGGGTAAAAAATTATCAAAAGAACTAGAAGAAGACAAACGAATGGAATGAATAAATACAAACGAAGAAAAAGACAAATGGGGAATGGAGAATTCGGCTGGGTAGCTTCAAGAAAGTACGTGATACGAATTACCAGACTCACTTTAATTATTAATTTTTTAATTTAATGAAATATATGTTCCTTTCATGTTACATTTCAGAGTCATTACGAGTTTCATGTTACATAAATGAATGCATTTTTTCTTATAGTAAAAAATTCCAATGAAATAATAATTTCTGTCAATGTTTTTATTAGAACAACTTTTCTAAAGTCTAATAACAGTTTCATCTGAAACTATTGAATGCCTACTTTCTTATAAAAAAGTCCAATGTATATTTCCTTTCCATTTTTTATAAACATCACTGAAATTATGGAATGCCGGTATACTTTCTTATAAAAAAGTCTACCCTAGTAAAAAGTCTACCCTTTCCTCTGTCATCATCACAGAGACAGGGGTGTAATATTGGTGAAATTATCAGGGGGTTCGCATCTGATAATGTTTACACCCCCATATCTCTGACTCGATGGGACGGACCTCTTACCATAGACTCGGTGGGACCCAATAGAAAAGTCCAAAAACCGTTCACGGTTGAAAATGAGCATAGGAAATATTTTTTATTTTTTTTGATGGGTTAAAATGTGTCATCCCATTAATTTTCGAACAAAGACCAAATAAAGTTCGTATCGATTTTGATATTTCCATTAGATTCTTTGACTTCTTTCCTTTTTCCCACCGACAAATCAAAATCCACTGGGTCATCAGAGACAGGGGTGTAATATTGGTAAAATTATTGATGAATTCTTACACAAGCCTGTTCCTCGTCTTTTTCCATAATTTCTACCAACAAATTTCTTCGTTCAAAACATAAAAACTACAAGCTAGTAGTAGACACACACATAATATCAAAAACAAATTTATTTCATAACTCAAACCTTCAAAAACTTTTCGCAAGCAAATACAAATGTTTGGAAAAACATAAGAATGAATAATTGAAGAAAATTTTGTGTTAAAAGAAGAGAAAAAGCAAAGAAATGAAATATGGATAGGAAAAAATATATAGAAGTTCTCGTATATCTTCAAAGAAATAGTGTTTTCTCTGATATATGGTATCCGTCCGTTCATATGATTATTTAGTTTAATCGAAGAAACTTTCAGGAGAGAAACATTCGCGAATTTGATCTTTTTCCGTGAAAAAATTTCCAAATGTCCTAGATTATTTCAAATAAAAAATTTTATTTAAAAAGTTTCGCAAATTTATGTCCTCACGAAAGTTTCTCCAAGAAAAGTGTAGTAACTCTTTCTAAATCGCCGCAAAAGAAAGTTTTAGCACAGTTTTCAGAGCACTGAGAATGACGTCATTTTTTCATCAACTTAGAAGAAAATGAAGTTTTAAAGGAAACTAAGTCTTCTATCGGGTGGCTGTCCGGTGTTCTAATACGATGGTGGCGGGCGGTCAGGAAAGAGTTAAGGTCTTGTAGTATATACACTACTCTTAAGATGTAGATGTAGATGCATCTTTAATTATTTTCTGATCAATTCTTAAAATGTTCTAAATGTGTTCTTAATTTAACTGAAAAAGAGCAACTTTAACTGCTTTTCAAGTTATTTTCTTCAGAAATTATAATCGGAAGGCTTAAAAATGTTCTCAACTTTTTGGCTTTAGAAGCTGTATGTTATTATAAAAAAGTGTATTCTTCTTCTCCTTGAAAAGAAAAGAAACCTTTGGTACCCGACATATATCTAATCGTCGAAGTCCCTGGGAAATGAAAGTAAAGGATGTAACCTTTGAGGTAGCGTGGGGAGGTCCCAGCAAAATGAGAAAACATAAAAATTCGCGATAAAAGAATTTCAGACACGACCGTAGTTCGAACCGCCCACTAGGCTGCTTCTCGTTCTTTAACGTCCTCTAACGAAACGTGCTTCTTATACGTCCAACGGTGTTGTATAAGTCTGAAAATCAGACTAACCTCCCACTCTTTCTTAGAGGGAGGGGTATCTACCCTCTCCAAAAAGCAAGAAGGGAAGGGGTAAATTTTTTCTCTAGAGTACGCGGTACGCGCCTGATGTCGGATAAATTAATCGCCGTACAAATGAGTGTCGGGCTAATAAAAGTCACCTATTCACGCAATATTCTCTAAATTCTCGCAATCCCGATTATCATAATTCGGGGAAACTTTCACGTAAATCGGGGAAATGGGAAAAAATTTTGCATTCACGCATCCAAGTAATCACTTGTACTCGTACTGTACTCGTAATGTACTCGTATTAACGTAAATTTCTTTCGAGATTCACGCATTAACACAATGAAAAAAGCCCATCCACGCAATGACGCAAGGCTTTTTTAAGGAATTTTATTGTTTACAGAAATTGCGGGAGAAAAAAGTGGCTGAAACTAAAATATACGAAGGCATTCAAAAGGTACGTTGGTCGCCAAGGGGGGAGGTGGTCAACAGAAAAGCGAACAAAAGCGAACGGGGGAAGGGGGTCGATCATGTCAGTACGTTCGCTTTTTGAGGTGACATGTGAAAGTTTCCCCGATTTTGAAAAAATTCCTTGAATGCGTGATACTCTTAAAGGGTACAAAAAAAACCTTTCATAAATTTTATTGGAAACAGAAGTTGCGGTACAAAAACAAACCTTGTGTATTTCATGTGGACTTTCAACTCGTTCAGGTGTTAGGGGCCTTATTATATATATTACTTTTAACGAATTTTATTGGGTAAATTGTGGGAAAGAAAAAAGTGGCTAAACTAAAAGGATACAAACAAAACGTGACTGGGGGAGGGGGGGGGGACTCCTAAAGCTAAAAGCTACAAACCTTGTGAATTTCATTTGGACTTTCAACTCGTTCAGGTGATGGCGATTCATCAACTCCTACCACAGATTCATCTTCCAAAGTACCTTTGTTTTTGACAACCACATCCGACATCTGAACAGCTGCATCCCATCCATTACTTTCAACTGACATCTTCCTTTAACAGATCATAGATTGGAAATATTCTTTGGCTAAAATGCTAAAAAGTAATACTATCTCCTCACTATCGATAAAATTTACTGGTGTAAGTAGTCCATCATCCTTTCATAACAGTTAAAAAACAGCAAGCATTTAATACCAGCGTATTTCAACTAAAAATTTACTTTTCTAAATTAAGATACTATGACATATTTTTTCCTGATTCAGTTTAAGAAGCTCCTTACAAATGTAAAAAACGTTTATCTTAAGACTGCTACCTTATCTACTAATACAAGAAAGAGAAATGTAACTCACGCAATTGTCACAAGATTTCGACCAATAAAAATCTAATCAACTCGGTGAAATAAAAGATTCCTTCTATGCATCAAAATAGAGGTAATCTCAGCTAATATTATTATTCCATTTTGGAAGTTTGTTCCTACACTTCGCCTCATTTTCATGTAGCGCGAAAGATTACATCATCGATCTCGGGAAACGTCTATAGACTCAAACTTAATTCAAAGTAACTCGAAATATTTTCTCCAACATTACGGGCCGTGCTAGACACGAGCAGTCAA